>CANSNZ010000540.1:915000-1130151 GCA_947646795.1 Beta lomatogona | reverse complement strand
AAAAATGAAGTTGGATTATTAGTACAAGTAGTGCTCTACATTGAACGTGAAAAATATTTTGACCATAACTCTTGTCTCGGAAAACATTTCTTATTGATTCTTGAGCCTAAAGTTGCATTTTTCCATGCTCAGCAGATTCCTCAAGTCCAGAATGGGAAAAAAGTGAAGTTGGATTTTCGTACCGGTTGTGCCATGCATGAAGCTGAAAAGTGTTTTTGGCATAACTCTAAGCCGAAAAACATTTCTAAAGCGATTCTTGTGCCTAAAACGGTGTTTTTCCATGCTTCACAGATCAGTCACTTCAGAATATGGAAAAAATGAAGTTGGTTTTTCATACAAGTGGTGCCTTATATTGAACATGAAAAGTTATTTCCCCGTATCTCTTATCTCGAAAAAACATTTCGATTGATTCTTACGGCTAAAGTAGCATATTTCCATGCTTCACGAGATCAGATCCGCGTCGGTTATGGAAAAACTTAAGTCGTATTTTTTATACAAGTAGTGCCCTATATTGAACTTGAAAAGTAAATTTCCCATAACTCGTATCTCGGAAAACAATTCGATTGATTCTTGTGCATAAAGTGACAATTTTCCATGCCTGATAGATTCCTCAGTCCGAATGGAAAAAAATGAATTCAGGTTTTTTCGTACCGGTTGTGCCCTGCATGAAACGGAAAATTGTTTTTGGCCTAACTCTTAGCCCGAAAAACATTTCCTAATCGATTCTTGTGCCTAATGTGGTTTTTCCATGCTCCACGACTCCGTCGTCACGTCGAATGTGGAGAAAATGAAGATGGATTTTTCGTACAAGTAGTGCCCTACATTGAGCGTGAAAAGTATTTCGCAATTAACTCTTGTCTCGGAAAACATTTCTCATTGATTCTTGCGCCTAAATTGGGATTTTCCATGCCCAGCCGGATTCCTCAAGTCGAAATGGGAAAAAATGAAGTCGGATTTTTCGTACCGGTTGTGCTGGTGCATGAAGTGAAAAGTGTTTTTGGCATAGCTCTTGGCGCGAAAAACATTTCTAAACAATTCAGGTGCCTAAAGTGGATTTTGTCCATGCACCACGACTCAGTCACGTCGAAATTTGCAAAAATTAAGTTGTATTTTTCATACAAGTAGTGCCCTATATTGAACGTGAAAAGTAATTTTCCCATAACTATTATCTCTGAAAACAATTCTGATTGATTCTTGCACATAAAATGACAATTTTCCATGCCCAATAGATTCCTCAATTCCGAATGGGAAAAAAAATGAAGTCGGGTTTTTCGAACCGATTGTGCCTCACATGAAGTGAAAATTGTTTTTGGCCTAACTCTTAGCCCGAAAAACATTTCTAATCAATTCTTGTGCCTAAAGTGGTTTTTTTCCCCATGCTCCACAGCTTCGTCACGTCGGAATGTGGAGAAAATGAAGTTGGATTTTTCGTAGAAATAGTACATTGAACGTGAAAAGTATTTCAGCCCATAACTCTTGTGTCGAGAAAACATTTGTCGTTGATTCTTGCACCTAAAGTGGCATTTTTCCATGCTCCAGATTCCTCAAGTCGAAATGGGAAAAAAATGAAGTCGGAATTTTCGTACCAATTGTGCGTGCATGAAGTTTGAAAAGTATTTTTGGCATAACTCTTAGCCCAATAAACTTTTCTAAACGATTCTTGTGCCTAAAGCGGTTTTTTTTCATGCTTCACAGATCCATCACGTCAGAATGTGGAAAAAATGAATTTGGATTTTTCATACAAGTAGTGCCCTATAATGAACGTGAAAAGTAATTTTCCCATAACTCTTATCTCGGAAAACATTTCTGATTGATTCTTGCGCCTAAAGTGGCATTTTTCCATGCCCACGATTACTCAATTCCGAATGGGAAAAAAATAAAGTAGAATGTTTCATACAAGTAGTGACCTATATTGAACGTGAAAAGTAATTTTCCCGTAACTCTTATCTCGAAAAACATTTCTGATTGATTCTTACGGATAAAGTAGCATATTTCCATGCTCAACAGATTCCTCAAGTCGGAATGTGGAAAAAATGAAGTTGGATTTTTCATACAAGTAATGCCCTAAATTGAACGTGAAAAGTATTTTCCCATAACGCTTACCTCGGAAAACATTTCTTATTGATTCTAGCGCCTAAAGTGGCATTTTTCCACGCTCAACAGATTCCTCAAGTCCGAATGGGAAAAAAATAAAGTCGGGTTTTTTGAACCAGTTATGCCCTGCATGAAGCTGAAAATTATTTTATGCCGAACTCTTGGCCCGAAAAACATTTCTAAACGATTATTTTGCCTAAAGTGGTTTTTGTCCATGCTCCACCGGCTCGGTCACGTCAGAATGTGAAAAAAATGAAGTTGGATTTTTCGTACAAGTAGTGCTCTACATTGAACGTGAAAATTATTTATCCCATAACTCTTGTCTCGGAAAACATTTCTTATTGATTCTTGAGCCTAAAGTTGCATTTTCCATACTCAACAGATTCCTCAAGTCCGAATGGGAAAAAAAAGAAGTTGGATTTTTGGTACAAGTAATGCCCTACATTGAACGTAAAAAGTATTTTACCCGTAACTCTTACATCGAAAAACAATTATGATTGATTCTTGTGCCTAAAGTAGCTTTTTTCCATGCCCAACCGATTCCTCAAGTCCGAATGGGGAAAAAATGAAGTCGGATTTTTCATACAAGTAGCGCCCTATATTGAACGTGAGAAGTAATTTTCCCATAACTCTGATCTCGAATAACATTTTTGATTGATTCTGACTGCTAAAGTAGCATATTTCCATCCTCAACAGATTCCTCAAGTCCGAATGGGAAAAGAAAGAAGTAGGATTTTTCGTACAAGTAATGCGCTACATAGAACGTGAAAAGTATTTTGCCCATAATTATTACCTCGGAAAACATTCCTGATTGATTCTTGCGCCTAAAGTGGCATTTTTCCAAGCTCAACAGATTCCTCAAATCCGAATGGGAAAAAAATTGATGTCGGGTTTTTCGTACCGGTTGCGCTGTGCATGAAGTTGAAAAGTTTTTTTGGCATAACTCTTAGCCAAAAAAACATTCCTAAACGATTCTTGTGCCTAAAGCGGTTTTTTTTTCCATGCTTCATAGATCCGTCACATCAGAATGCGGACAAAACGAAGTTGGATTTTTCATGCAAGTAGTACCCTATATTGAACGTGGAAGGTAATTTTCCCACAATTCTTATCTTGGAAAATATTTTTGATTGATTTTTGCTCCTAAAGTGGCATTTTTCCATGCCTAACTGATTCCTTAAGTCCGAATTGGAAAAAAATGAAGTCGTATTTTTCATACAAGTAGTGCCCTATATTGAACGTGAAAATTAATTTTCCTATAACTCTTATCTCGAAAAACGTTTCTGATTAATTCATACGCCTAAAGTAGCATTTTCACATGCTAAACAGATTGCTCAAGTCCGAATGAGAAAGGAAAGAAGTTGGATTTTTCATACAAGTAGTGCCCTATATAGAACGTGAAAAGTAATTTTCCCATAACTCTTATCTCGAAATATATTTTTGATTTATTCTTACAGCTAAAGTAGCATACTTCCATGCTCAACAGATTCCTCAAGTCCGAATGGGAAAAAAATGAAGTTGGATTTTTCGTACAAGTAATGCCCTATATTGAAAGTGAAAAGTATTTTACCCATAACTCTTACATCAGAAAACATTTCTGATTCATTCTTGAGCCTCAAGTGGCATTTTTCCATGCTCAACAGATTCTTAAAGTCCGAATAGGAAAATAAATGAAGTCGGGTTTTTCGAACCAGTTGTGCCCTGCATGAACCTAAAAATTGTTTTTTGCCTAACTCTTAGCCCGAAAAACATTTCTAAACGATTCTTGTGCCTAAAGTGGTTTTTGTCCATGCTCCACAGCTCCGTCACGTCAGAATGTGGAAAAAATGAAGTTGGATTTTTAGCACAAGTAGTGCTCTACATTGAACGTGAAAAGTATTTTGACCATAACTCTTGTCTCGGAAAACATTTCTTATTGATTCTTGAGCCTAAAGTTGCATTTTTCCATGCTCAACAGATTCCTCAAGTCCGAATGGGAAAAAAGTGAAGTTGGATTTTTCGTACCAGTTGTGCCATGCATGAAGCTGAAAAGTGTTTTTTGGCATAACTCTAAGCCCGAAAAACATTTCTAAACGATTCTTGTGCCTAAAACAATGTTTTTCCATGCTTCACAGATTAGCCACTTCAGAATGTGCAAAAAATGAAGTTGGATTTTTCATACAAGTGGTGCCCTATATTGAACATGAAAAGTTATTTCCCCATATCTCTTATCTCGAAAAACATTTCTGATTGATTCTTACGGCTCAAGTAGCATATTTCCATGCTTCACAGATCCGTCACGTCAGAATGTGTAAAAAATTAAGTCGTATTTTTCATACAAGTAGTGCCCTATATTGAACGTGAAAAGTAATTTTCCCATAACTCGTATCTCGGAAAACAATTCTGATTGATTCTTGTGCATAAAGTGACAATTTTCCATGCCCAATAGATTCCTCAAGCCTGAATGGGAAAAAAATGAATTCGGGTTTTTCGTACCAGTTGTGCCCTGCATGAAGCTGAAAATTGTTTTTGGCCTAACTCTTTGCCCGAAAAACATTTCTAATCGATTCTTATGCCTAATGTGGTTTTTTTCCATGCTCCACAGCTCTGTCACGTCAGAATGTGGAGAAAATGAAGTTGGGTTTTTCGTACAAGTAGTGCCCTACATTGAACGTGAAAAGTATTTCGCAAATAACTCTTGTCTCGGAAAACATTTCTCTTTGATTCTTGCGCCTAAAGTGGGATTTTTCCATGCCCAACAGATTCGTCAAGTCGAAATGGGAAAAAAATGAAGTCGGATTTTTCGTCCCAGTTGGGCCGTGCATGAAGCTGAAAAGTGTTTTTGGCATAGCTCTTGGCCCGAAAAACATTTCTAAACGATTCTTGTGCCTAAAGTGGATTTTGTCCATGCACCACGCCTCGATCACGTCGAATGTGGAAAAAATTAAGTTGTATTTTTCATACAAGTAGTGCCCTATATTGAACGTGAAAAGTAATTTTCCCGTAGCTCTTATCTCCGAAAACAATTCTGATTGATTCTTGCGCATAAAGTGACAATTTTCCATGCCCAATAGATTCCTTAAGTCTGAATGGGAAAAAAATGAAGTCGGGTTTTTCGAACCAGTTGTGCCCTGCATGAAGCTGGAAATTGTTTTTAGCCTAACTCTTAGCTCGAAAAACATTTCTAATCGATTCTTGTGCCTAAAGTGGTTTTTTTCCATGCTCCACAGCTCCGTCACGTCAGAATGTGGAGAACATGAAGTTGGATTTTTCGTAGAAGTAGTACTTTGAACGTGAAAAGTATTTCGCCCATAACTCTTGTCTCAGAAAACATTTCTCATTGATTCTTGCGCCTAAAGTGGCATTTTTCGATGCTCAAACGATTCCTCAAGTCGAAATGGGAAAAAAATGAAGTCAGATTTTTCGTACCAATTGTGCCGTGCATGAAGCTGAAAAGTGTTTTTGGCATAACTCTTAGCCCGATAAATATTTCTAAACGATTCTTGTGCCTAAAGCGGTTTTTTTTCATGCTTCACAGATCCATCACGTCAGAATGTGGAAAAAATGAATTTGGATTTTTCATTCAAGTTGTGCCCTATAATGAACGTGAAAAGTAATTTTCCCATAACTCTTATCTCGGAAAACATTTCTGATTGATTCTTGCGCCTAAAGTGGCATTTTTCCATGCCAAACAGATTACACAATTCCGAATGGGAAAAAAATGAAGTAGGATTTTTCATACTAGTAGTGACCTATATTGAACGTGAAAAGTAATTTTCCCGTAACTCTTATCTCGAAAAACATTTCTGATTGATTCTTACGGATAAAGTAGCATATTTCCATGCTCAACAGATTCCTCAAGTCAGAATGTGGAAAAAATGAAGTTGGATTTTTCATTCAAGTAATGCCCTAAATTGAACGTGAAAAGTATTTTCCCATAACGCTTACCTCGGAAAACATTTCTTATTGATTCTAGCGCCTAAAGTGGCATTTTTCCACGCTCAACAGATTCCTCAAGTCCGAATGGCAAAAAAATAAAGTCGGGTTTTTTGAATCAGTTATGCCTTGCATGAAGCTGAAAATTATTTTACGCCGAACTCTTAGCCCGAAAAACATTTCTAAACGATTATTTTGCCTGAAGTGGTTTTTGTCCATGCTCCACAGCTCCGTCACGTCAGAATGTGAAAAAAATGAAGTTGGATTTTTCGTACAAGTAGTGCTCTACATTGAACGTGAAAATTATTTATCCCATAACTCTTGTCTCGGAAAACATTTCTTATTGATTCTTGAGCCTAAAGTTGCATTTTCCATGCTCAACAGATTCCTCAAGTCTGAATGGGAACAAAATGAAGTCGGATTTTTGGTACCATTTGTGCCCTACATGAAGCTGAAAAGTGTTTTTGGAATAACTCTTAGCCCGAAAAACATTTCTAAACGATTCTTGTGCTTACCTGTCACGTCATAATGTGGATAAAATGAATTGAAGTTGGATTTTTTTATACATGTAGTGCCCTATATTGAACGTGAAAAGTAATTTTCCCATAACTCTTACCTCGAAAAGCATTTCTGATTGATTCTTACGGCTAAAGTAGCATATTTCCGTGCTCAACAGATTCCTCAAGTCCGAATGGGAAAAGAAAGAAGTCGGGTTTTTCGAACCAGTTGTGCCCTACATGAAGCTGAAAATTATTTTTTGCCTAACTCTTAGCCCGAAAAACATTTCTATACAATTCTTGTGCCTAAAGTGGTTTTTATCCATGCTCCACAGCTCCGTCACGTCAGAATGTGAAAAAAATTAAGTTGGATTTTTCGTACAATTAGTGCTCTACATTGAACATGAAAAGTATTTTTCCCATAACTCTTGTGTCGGAAAACATTTCTTATTGATTCTTGAACCAAAAGTTGGATTTTTCCATGCTCAACAGATTCCTCAAGTCCGAATTGGAAAACAATGAAGTTGGATTTTTCGTACCAGTTGTGCCGTGCATAAAGCAGAAAAGTGTTTTTGGCATAACTCTAATCCCTAAAAAAATTTCTAAACGATTCTTGTGCCTAAAAGGTGTTTTTCCATGCTTCACAGATCTGTCACGTCAGAATGTGAAAAAAAATGAAGTTGGATTTTTCATACAAGTAGTGCCCTATATTGAACGTGAAAAGTAATTTTCCCATAACTCTTATCTCGAAACACATTTCTGATTGATTCTTACGGCTAAAGTAGCATATTTCCATGCTCAACAGATTCCTCAAGTCTGAATGGGAAAAAAATGAAGTCATGTTTTTCGAACCAGTTGTGCCCTGCATGAAGCTGAAAATTGTTTTTTGCCTAACTCTTAGCCCGAAAAACATTTCTAAACGATTCTTGTGCATAAAGTGGTTTTTGTCCATGCTCCACAGCTCCGTCACGTCAGAATTTGAAAAAAATGAAATTGGATTTTTCGTACAATTAGTGCTCTACATCGCACGTGAAAAGTATTTTGCCCAATACTCTTGTCTCGGAAAACATTTCTTATTGATTCTTGTGCCTAAAGTTGCATTTTTCCATGCTCAAAAGATTCCTCAAGTCCGAATGGGAAAAAAAGGAAGTTGGATTTTTCGTACCAGTTGTGCCGTGCATGAAGCTGAAATGTGTTTTTGGCAAAACTCTATGCCCGAAAAATTTTTCTAAACGATTCTTGTGCCTGAAACGGTGTTTTTCCATGCTTCACAGATCCGTCAAGTCAGAATCTGGAAAAAATGAAGTTGGATTTTTCATACAAGTAGTGCCCTATATTGAACGTGAAAAGTAATTTTCCCATAACTCTTATCTCGAAAAACATTTTTGATTGATTCTTAAGGCTAAACAAGCATATTTCCATGCTCCACATTTCCGTCACGTCAGAATGTGGAAAAAATGAAGTTGGATTTTTCGTACAAGTAGTGCTCTACATTGAATATGAAAAGTATTTTGCCCATAATTCTTGTCTCGGAAATCATTTCTTATTGATTATTGAGCCTAAAGTGGCATTTTTCCATGCTCAACTGATTCCTCAAGTCGGTATGGGAAAAAAAGGAAGTCGGGTTTTTCGTACCAGTTGTCCCTGCATGAAGCTGAAATTGTTTATTGGCCTAACTCTTAGCCCGAAAAACATTTCTAATCGATTCTTTGCCTAAAGTTGTTTTTTTCCATGCTCCACAGCTCCGTCACGTCAGAATGTGGAAAAAATGAAGTTGGATTTTTCGTACAAGAAGTGCCCTGCATTGAATGTGAAAAGTATTTTGTGCATAACTCTTGTCTCGGAAAACAATTCTCATTGATTCTTGCGCCTAAAGTGGCATTTTTCCATTCTCAACAGATTGCTCAAGTCCGAATGGGAAAAAAAATGAAGTCCAGCTTTTCGTAGCAGTTGTGCCGTGCATGATGCGGAAAAGTGTTTTTGGCATAAATCTAAGCTCGAAAAACATTTCTAAACGATTCTTTTGCCTAAGGTTGTTTTTTTCCATGTTGCACAGATCCGTCACGTCAGAATGTGGAAAAAATGAAGTTGGATTTTTCATACAAGTAGTGCCCTATATTGAACGTAAAAAGTAATTTTCCCATAACTCTTATCTCGAAAAACAATTCTGATTGATTCTTAAGGCTAAAGTAGCATATTTCCAAGCTCAACAGATTCCACAAGTCCGAATGGGATAAAAAAGAAGTTGGATTTTTCGTACAAGTAATGCCCTACATTGAACGTGAAAAGTATTTTGCCCGTAACTCTTACCTCGGAAGACATTTCAGATTGATTCTTGCACCTAAAGTGGAATTTTTCCATTCTCAACAGAAACCTCAAGTCCGAAATGGAAAAAAATGAAGTCGGATTTTTCGTAACAGTTGTGTCGTGCATGAAGCTGAAAAGTGTTTTTGGCATAAATATAAGCACGAAAAACATTTCTAAACGATTCTTTTGCCTAAAGCTTTTTTTTTTCATGTTTCACAGATCCGTCACGTCAGAATGTGGAAAAAATTAAGTCGGATTTTTCATACAAGCAGTGCCCTATATTGAACGTGAAAAGTAATTTTCCCATAACTCTTATCTAGGAAAACAATTCTAATTGATTCTTGCGCCTAAAGTGGCAATTTTCCATGCCCAATAGATTTCTCAAGTCCGAATGGGAAAAAAATGAAGTCAAATTTTTCATACAAGTAGTGCCCTATATTGAACGTGAAAAGTAATTTTCCCATAACTCTTACCTCGAAAAACAATTCTGATTGATTCTAACGGCTAAAGGAGCATATTTCCATGCTCAACAGATTCTTCAAGTCCGAATGGGAAAAGAAAGAAGTTGGATTTTTCGTACAAATAATGCTTTACGAACGTGAAAAGTATTTTGCCCATAACTCTTACCTCGTAAAACATTTATGATTGATTCTTGCGCCTAAAGTGGCATTTTTCCATGCTCAACAGATTCCTCAAGTCCGTATGGGGCAAAAATGAAGTCGGGTTTTTCGTACCAGTTGTGGCCTACATGAAACTGAAATTGTTTTTTGGCCTAACTCTTTGCCCGAAAAACATTTCTAATCGATTCTTTGCCTAAAGTGGTTGTTTTCCATGCTCCACAGCTCCGTCACGTCAGAATGTGGAAAAAATGAAGTTGATTTTTCGTACAAGTAGTGCCCTGCATTGAAAGTGAAAAGTATTTTACGCATAACTCTTGTTTCGGAAAACAATTCTCATTGATTCTTGCGCCTAAAGTGGCATTTTTCCTTTCTCAACAGATTCCTCAAGTCCGAATGGGAAAAAAATGAAGTCCGGTTTTTCGTTCCAGTTGTGCCGTGCATGAAGCTGAAAAGTGTTTTTGGCATAAATCTAAGCCCGAAAAACATTTCTAAACGATTCTTTTGCCTAAAGCTGTTTTTTTATATGTTACACAGATCCGTTACGTCAGAATGTGGAAAAAATGAAGTTGGATTTTTCATACAAGTAGTGCCCTATATTGAACGTGAAAAGTAACTTTCCCATAACTCTTATCCCGAAAAATATTTCTGATTGATTTATACGGCTAATGTAGCATATTTCCATGCTCAACAGATTCCTCAAGTCCGAATGGGAAAAAAAAAAGTTGGATTTTTCGTACAAGTAATGCCCTACATTCAACGTGAAAAGTATTTTGCCCGTAACTCTTACCTCGGAAGACATTTCAGATTGATTCTTGCGCCTAAAGTGGCATTTTTCCATGCTCAACAGATTCCTCAAGAACAAATGGGAAAAAAATGAAGTCGATTTTTCGTACCGGTTGTGCCCCGCATGAAGCCGAAAATTGTTTTTGGCCTAACTCTTAGCCCGAAAAACATTTCTAAACGATTCTTGTGCCTAATGTGGATTTTTTTTATGCTCCACAGCTCGCTCACGTCGAATGTGGAAAAAATGAAGTTGGATTTTTCGTACAAGTAGTGCCCCGCAATGAACGTGAAAAGTATTTTGCGCATAATTTTTGTCTCGTAAAACATTTCTCATTGATTCTTGCGCCTAAAGTGACATTCTTCCATTCTCAACAGATTCCTCAAGCCCGAATGGATAGAAAATGAAGTCGGATTTTTCGTTCCAGTTGTGCCGTGCGTGAAGCTTAAAAGTGTTTTTGGCATAAATCTAATCCCGAAAAACATTTCAAAACGATTCTTTTGCCTAAAGCTGTTTTTTTCCATGCTTCACAGATCCGTCTCGTCAAAATGTGGAAAAAATGAAGTTGGATTTTTCATGCAAGTAGTGCCCTATATTGAACGTGAAAAGTAATTTTCCCATAACTCTTATCTCGAAAAACATTTCTGATTGATTCTTACGGTTAAAGTAGCATATTTCCATGCTCAACAGATTCCTCAAGTCCGAATGGGAAAAGAAAGAAGTTCGATTTTTCGTACAAGTAATGCCCTACATTCAACGTGAAAAGTATTTTGCCCATAACTCTTACCTCAGAAATCAATTCTGATTGATTCTTGCGGCTAAAGTGGCATTTTTCTACGCTCAACAGATTCCTCAAGAACAAATGGGAAAAAAATGAAGTCAGATTTTTCGTACTAGTTGTGCCCTGCATGAAGCTGAAAATTGTTTTTGGCCAAACTCTTAGCCCGAAAAATATTTCGAAACGATTCTTGTGCCTAATGTGGATTTTTCCATGCTCAACAGATTCCTTAAGTCGGAATGGGAAAAAAATGAAGTCGGATTTTTCGTACCAGTTGTGCTATGCATGAAGATGAAAAGTGTTTTTGGCATAACTCTTAGCCCGAAAAACATTTCTAAATGATTCTTGTGCCTAATGCGGTTTTTTTTCATGCTTCACCGATTCGTTACGTCAGAATGTGGAAAAAATGAAGTTGGATTTTTCATCCAAGTTGTGCCCAATATTGAACGTGAAAAGTAATTTTCCCATAACTCTTATCTCGAAAAACATTTCTGATTGATTCTTGTGCCTAAAGTGGCATTTTTCCATGCCCAATAGGTTCCTCAAGTCTGAATGGGGAAAAAATGAAGTCAGATTTTTCATACAACTAGTGCACTATTTTGAACGTGAAAAGTAATTTTCCCATAACTCTTATCTCGAAAAACATTTCTGATTGATTCTCACTGCTAAAGTAGCATATTTCCTTGCTCAACAGATTCTTCAAGTCCGAATGGGAAAAGAAAGAAGTTGGATTTTTCGTATAAGTAATGCCCTACATTGAACGTGAAAAGTATTTTGCCCATAACTCTTACCTCGGAAAACATTTCTGATTGATTCTTGCGCCTAAAATGGCACTTTTCCATGTTCAACAGATTCTTCAAGTCCGAATGGGAATAAAATGAAGTCTGATTTTTCGTACCAGTTGTGCCATGCATGAAGCTGAAAAGTGTTTTGGGCATAACTCTTTGCCCGAAAAACATTTCTAAAGGATTCTTGTGCCTAAAGCGGTTTTTTTCCATGCTTCACAGATTCGTCACGTCAGAATGTGGAAAAAAAATGAAGTTGGATTTTTCATACAAGTAGTGCCCTATATTAAACGTGAAAAGTAATTTTCCCATAACTCTTATCTCGGAAAACAATTCTGATTGATTCTTGTGCCTAAAGTGGCATTTTTCCTTGCTCAACAGATTCCTCAAGTCTGAATGGGAAAAAAATGAAGTCGGGTTTTTCGAACCAGTTGTGCCCTGCATGAAGCTGAAAATTGTTTTTTGCCTAACTCTTAGCCCGAAAAACATTTCTAAACGATTCTTGTGCATAAAGTTGTTTTTGTCCATGCTCCACAGCTCCGTCACGTCAGAATGTGAAAAAAATGAAATTGAATTTTTCGTACAATTAGTGCTCTACATCGCACGTGAAAAGTATTTTGCCCATTACTCTTGTCTCGGAAAACATTTCTTATTGATTCTTGAGCCTAAAGTTGCATTTTTCCATGCTCAACAGATTCCTCAATTCCGAATGGGAAAAAAAGAAAGTTGGATCTTTCGTACCAGTTGTGCCGTGCATGAAGCTGAAATGTGTTTTTGGCATAACTCTATGCCCGAAAAATATTTCTAAACGATTCTTGCGCCTGAAACGGTGTTTTTCCATGCTTCACAGATCCGTCAAGTCAGAATGTGGAAAAAATGAAGTTGGATTTTTCATACAAGTAGTGCCCTATATTGAACGTGAAAAGTAATTTTCCCATAACTCTTATCTCGAAAAACATTTTTGATTGATTCTTAAGGCTAAACAAGCATATTTCCATGCTCAACAGATTCCTCGAGTCCGAATGGGAAAAGAAAGAAGTTGGATTTTTCATACAAGTAATGGCCTACATTGAACGTGGAAAGAATTTTCCCATAACTCTTACCTCGGAAAACATTTCTCATTGATTCTTGCGCCTAAAGTGGCATTTTTCCATGCTCAATAGATTCCTCAAGTCCGAATGGAAAAAAATGAAGTCTGATTTTTCGTACCAGTTGTGCCATGCATGAAGCTGAAAAGTGTTTTGGGCATAACTCTTTGCCCGAAAAACATTTCTAAATGATTCTTGTGCCTAAAGCGGTTTTTTTCCATGCTTCACAGATTCGTCACGTCAGAATGTGGAAAAAAATGAAGTTGGATTTTTCATACAAGTAGTGCCCTATATTAAACGTGAAAAGTAATTTTCCCATAACTCTTATCTCGGAAAACAATTCTGATTGATTCTTGTGCCTAAAGTGGCATTTTTCCATGCCCAATAGCTTCCTCAAGTCTGAATAGGAAAAAAATGAAGTTGGATTTTTCATACAAGTAGTGCCCTATATTGAACGTGAAAAGTAATTTTCCCATAACTCTTATCTCAAAAAACAATTCTGATTGATTCTTAAGGATAAACTAGCATATTTCCATGCTCAACAGATTTCTTAAGTCCGATTGTGAAAAAAAAGAAGTTGGATTTTTTGTACAAGTAATGCCCCGCATTACACGTGAAAAGTATTTTGTCCATAACTCTTACCTCGGAAAACAGTTCTGATTGATTCTTGCGCCTAAAGTGGCATTTTTCCATGTTGAACAGATTCCTCAAGAACAAATGGGAAGAAAATGAAGTCTGATTTTTCGTACCAGTTGTGTCGTGCATGAAGCTGAAAATTGTTTTTGGCCTGTGTCTTTTCCCAAAAAACATTTCTAAACGATTCTTTTGCCTAAAGCTATTTTTTTCCATGCTCCACAGCTCCGGCACGTCTGAATGTGGAAAAAATGAAGTTGGATTTTTCGTACAATTAGTGCTCTACATTGAACATGAAAAGTATTTTTCCCATAACTCTTGTGTCGGAAAACATTTCTTATTGATTCTTGAACCAAAAGTTGGATTTTTCCATGCTCAACAGATTCCTCAAGTCCGAATTGGAAAACAATGAAGTTGGATTTTTCGTACCAGT
This sequence comes from Beta lomatogona, assembly GCA_947646795.1. Lineage (NCBI taxonomy): Eukaryota > Viridiplantae > Streptophyta > Magnoliopsida > Caryophyllales > Amaranthaceae > Beta > Beta lomatogona. The sequence continues at coordinate 1,116,223 of CANSNZ010000540.1, read as the reverse complement.
TGTGCCGTGCATAAAGCAGAAAAGTGTTTTTGGCATAACTCTAATCCCTAAAAAAATTTCTAAACGATTCTTGTGCCTAAAAGGTGTTTTTCCATGCTTCACAGATCTGTCACGTCAGAATGTGAAAAAAAATGAAGTTGGATTTTTCATACAAGTAGTGCCCTATATCGAACGTGAAAAGTAATTTTCCCATAACTCTTATCTCGAAAAACATTTCTGATTGATTCTTACGGCTAAAGTAGCATATTTCCATGCTCAACAGATTCCTCAAGTCTGAATGGGAAAAAAATGAACTCGGGTTTTTCGAACCAGTTGTGCCCTGCATGAAGCTGAAAATTGTTTTTTGCCTAACTCTTAGCCCGAAAAACATTTCTAAACGATTCTTGTGCATAAAGTCGTTTTTGTCCATGCTCCACAGCTCCGTCACGTCAGAATGTGAAAAAAATGAAATTGGATTTTTCGTACAATTAGTGCTCTACATCGCACGTGAAAAGTATTTTGCCCATTACTCTTGTCTCGGAAAACATTTCTTATTGATTCTTGAGCCTAAAGTTGCATTTTTCCATGCTCAACAGATTCCTCAAGTCCGAATGGGAAAAAAAGGAAGTTGGATCTTTCGTACCAGTTGTGCCGTGCATGAAGCTGAAATGTGTTTTTGGCATAACTCTATGCCCGAAAAATATTTCCAAACGATTCTTGCGCCTGAAACGGTGTTTTTCCATGCTTCACAGATCCGTCAAGTCAGAATGTGGGAAAAATGAAGTTGGATTTTTCATACAAGTAGTGCCCTATATTGAACGTGAAATGTAATTTTCCCATAACTCTTATCTCGAAAAACATTTTTAATTGATTCTTAAGGCTAAACAAGCATATTTCCATGCTCAACAGATTCCTCGAGTCCGAATGGGAAAAGAAAGAAGTTGGATTTTTCGTACAAATAATGGCCTACATTGAACGTGGAAAGTATATTCCCATAACTCTTACCTCGGAAAACATTTCTCATTGATTCTTGCGCCTAAAGTGGCATTTTTCCATGCTCAATAGATTCCTCAAGTCCGAATGGAAAAAAAATGAAGTCGGGTTTTTCAAACCAGGTGTGCCCTGCATGAAGCTGAAAATTATTTTTTGCCTAACTCTTAGCCCGAAAAACATGTCTAAACGATTCTTGTGCCTAATGTGGTTTTTTTTCCATGCTCCACATTTCCGTCACGTCAGAATGTGGAAAAAATGAAGTTGGATTTTTCGTACAAGTAGTGCTCTACATTAAATATGAAAAGTATTTTGCCCATAAGTCTTGTCTGGGAAATCATTTCTTATTGATTATTGAGCCTAAAGTGGCATTTTTCCATGCTCAACAGATTCCTCAAGTCGGTATGGGAAAAAAAGGAAGTCGGGTTTTTCGTACCAGTTGTCCCTGCATGAAGCTGAAATTGTTTATTGGCCTAACTCTTAGCCCGAAAAACATTTCTAATCGATTCTTTGCCTAAAGTTGTTTTTTTCCATGCTCCACAGCTCCGTCACGTCAGAATGTGGAAAAAATGAAGTTGGATTTTTCGTACAAGAAGTGCCATGCATTGAACGTGAAAAGTATTTTACGCATAACTCTTGTCTCGGAAAACAATTCTCATTGATTCTTGCGCCTAATGTGGCATTTTTCCTTTCTCAACAGATTCCTCTAATTCCGAATGGGAAAAAAATGAAGTCCAACTTTTCGTAGCAGTTGTGCCGTGCATGAAGCTGAAAAGTGTTTTTGGCATAAATCTAAGCCCGAAAAACATTTCTAAACGATTCTTTTGCCTAAAGCTGTTTTTTTCCATGTTTCACAGATCCGTCACGTCAGAATGTGGAAAAAAATGAAGTTGGATTTTTCATACAAGTAGTGCCCTATATTGAACGTGAAAAGTAGTTTTCCCATAACTCTTATCCCGAAAAATATTTATGATTGATTTATACGGCTAAAGTAGCATATTTCCATGCTCAACAGACTCCTCAAGTCAGAATGGGAAAAAAAAAAGTTGGATTTTTCGTACAAGTAATGCCCTACATTCAACGTGAAAAGTATTTTGCCCGTAACTCTTACCTCGGAAGACATTTCAGATTGATTCTTGCGCCTAAAGTGGCATTTTTCCATGCTCAACAGATTCCTCAAGAACAAATGGGAAAAAAATGAAGTCAGATTTTTCGTACCAGTTGTGCCCTGCATGAAGCCGAAAATTGTTTTTGGCCCAACTCTTAGCCCGAAAAACATTTCTAAATGATTCTTGTGCCTAATGTGGATTTTTTTATGCTCCACAGCTCAGTCACGTCAGAATGTGGAAAAAATGAAGTTGGATTTTTCGTACAAGTAGTGCCCTGCAATGAACGTGAAAAGTATTTTGCGCATAATTTTTGTCTCGTAAAACATTTCTCATTGATTCTTGCGCCTAAAGTGACATTCTTCCATTCTCAACAGATTCCCCAAGCCCGAATGGATAAAAAATGAAGTCGGATTTTTCGTACCCGGTTGTGCCGTGCGTGAAGCTTAAAAGTGTTTTTGGCATAAATCTAATCCCGAAAAACATTTCTAAACGATTCTTTTGCCTAAAGCTGTTTTTTTCAATGCTTCACAGATCAGTCACGTCAAAATGTGGAAAAAATGAAGTTGGATTTTTCATGCAAGTAGTGCCCTATATTGAACGTGAAAAGTAATTTTCCCATAACTCTTATCTCGAAAAACATTTCTGATTGATTCTTACGGTTAAAGTAGCATATTTCCATGCTCAACAGATTCCACAAGTTCGAATGGGAAAAGAAAGAAGTTCGATTTTTCGTACAAGTAATGCCCTACATTCAACGTGAAAAGTATTTTGCCCATAACTCTTACCTCGAGAAAACAATTCGATTGATTCTTGCGGCTAAAGTGGCATTCTTCTATGCTCAACGGATTCCTCAAGAACAAATGGGAAAAAAATGAAGTCGAGATTTTTCGTACTAGTTGTGCCCCGCATGAAGCTGAAAATTGTTTTTGGCCTAACTCTTAGCCCGAAAAATATTTCTAAACGATTCTTGTGCCTAATGTGGATTTTTCCATGCTCAACAGATTCCTCAAGTCGGAATGGGAAAAAAATGAAGTCGGATTTTTCGTACCAGTTGTGCTATGCATGAAGATGAAAAGTGTTTTTGGCATAACTCTTAGCCCGAAAAACATTTCTAAATGATTCTTGTGCCTAATGCGGTTTTTTTTTCATGCTTCATAGATTCGTTACGTCGAAGTGGAAAAAATGAAGTTGGATTTTTCATCCAAGTTGTGCCCTATATTGAACGTGAAAAGTAATTTTCCCATAACTCTTATCTCGGAAAACATTTCTGATTGATTCTTGTGCCTAAAGTGGCATTTTTCCATGCCCAATAGGATCCTCAAGTCTGAATGGGAAAAAAATGAAGTCAGATTTTTCATACAACTAGTGCACTATTTTGAACGTGAAAAGTAATTTTCCCATAACTCTTATCTCGAAAAACATTTCTGATTGATTTTCACTGCTAAAGTAGCATATTTCCTTGCTCAACAGATTCTTCAAGTCCGAATGGGAAAAGAAAGAAGTTGGATTTTTCGTATTAGTAATGCCCTACATTGAACGTGAAAAGTATTTTGCCCATAACTCTTACCTCGGAAAACATTTCTGATTGATTCTTGCGCCTAAAATGGCACTTTTCCATGTTCAACAGATTCCTCAAGTCCGAATGGGAAAAAAATGAAGTCTGATTTTTCGTACCAGTTGTGCCATGCATGAAGCTGAAAAGTGTTTTGGGCATAACTCTTTGCCCGAAAAACATTTCTAAATGATTCTTGTGCCTAAAGAGGTTTTTTTTCCATGCTTCACGGATTCGTCACGTCGAAATGTGGAAAAAAATGAAGTTGGATTTTTCATACAAGTAGTGCCCTATATTAAACGTGAAAAGTAATTTTTCCATAACTCTTATCTCGGAAAACAATTCTGATTGATTCTTGTGCCTAAAGTGGCATTTTTCCATGCCCAATAGGTTCCTCAAGTCTGAATGGGAAATAAATGAACTTGGATTTTTCATACAAGTAGTGCCCTATATTGAACGTGAAAAGTAATTTTCCCATAACTCTTATCTCGAAAAACAATTCTGATTGATTCTTAAGGATAAACTAGCATATTTCCATGCTCAACAGATTTCTCAAGTCCGAATGTGAAAAAAAAGAAGTTGGATTTTTTGTACAAGTAATGCCCCGCATTACACGTGAAAAGTATTTTGTCCATAACTCTTACCTCGGAAAACAGTTCTGATTGATTCTTGCGCCTAAAGTGGCATTTTTCCATGCTGAACAGATTCCTCAAGAACAAATGGGAAGAAAATGAAGTCTGATTTTTCGTACCAGTTGTGTCGTGCATGAAGCTGAAAATTGTCTTTGGCCTATGTCTTTTCCCAAAAAACATTTCTAAACGATTCTTTTGCCTAAAGCTATTTTTTTCCATGCTCCACAGCTCCGTCACGTCTAAATGTGGAAAAAATGAAGTTGGATTTTTCGTACAAGTAGTGCTCTACATTGAACGTGAAAAGTATTTTGCCCATAATTCTTGTCTTGGAAAACATTTCTTATTGATTCTTGCGTCCAAGTAGCATTTTTCAATGCTCACCGATTCCTCAAATCCGAATAGGAAGAAAATGAAATCGGATTTTTCGTACCAGTTGTGTCGTGCATGAAGCTGAAAAGTGTTTTTGGCATAATTCTAAGCCCGAGAAACATTTTAAAACGATTCTTGTGCCTAAAGCGGTTTTTTTTCCATACTTCACAGATCCGTCATGTCAAAATGTGGAATAAATTAAGTTGGATTTTTCGTACAAGTAGTGCCCTATATTGAACGTGAAAAGTAATTTCCGCATAACTCTTATCTCGAAAAACATTTATGATTGATTCATACGCCTAAAGTAGCATATTTCCGTGCTCAACCAGATTCCTCAAGTCCGAATGGGAAAAAAGAAGTTGGATTTTTCGTACAAGTAATGCCCTACATTGAACGTGAAAAGCATTTTGTCCATAACTCTTACCTCGGAAATCATTTCGATTGATTCTTGCGCCTAAAGTGGCATTTTTCCATGCTCAACTGATTCCTCAAGAACGAATGGGAAAAGAATGAAGTCGGATTTTTCATACAAGTAGTGCCCTTTATTGAACGTGAAAAGTATTTTGCCCATAAGTCTTCTCTCAAAAAACATTTCTTATTGATTCTTGCGCCTAAAGTGACATTTTTCCATGCTCAACGGATTCCTCAAGTCCGAATGTGAAAAAAAAGAAGTTGGATTTTTTCGTACAAGTAATGCCCCGCATTACACGTGAAAAGTATTTTGTCCATAACTCTTACCTCGGAAACATTTCCGATTGATTCTTGCGCCTAAAGTGGCATTTTTCCATGCTGAACAGATTCCTCAAGAACGAATGGGAAGAAAATGAAGTCGGATTTTTCGTACCAGTTGTGTCGTGCATGAAGCTGAAAATTGTTTTTGGCCTATGTCTTATCCCGAAAAACATTTCTAAACGTTTTTTTTGCCTAAAGCTATTTTTTTCCATGCTCCACAACTCCGTCACGTCTGAATGTGGAAAAAATGAAGTTGGATTTTTCGTACAGGTAGTGCTCTACATTGAACGTGAAAAGTATTTTGCCCATAATTATTTTCTTGGAAAACATTTCTTATTGATTCTTGCGTCTCAAGTTGGATTTTTCAATGCTCACCGATTCCTCAAGTCCGAATGGGAAGAAAATGAAGTCGGATTTTTCGTACCCGGTTGTGTCGTGCTTGAAGTGAAAAGTGTTTTTGGCATAACTCTAAGCCCGAAAAACATTTTTTAAACGATTCTTGTACCTAACGCGGTTTTTTTTTTTCCATGCTTCACTGATCCGTCACGTCAGAATGTGGAATAAATGAAGTTGGATTTTTCGTACAAGTAGTGTCCTATATTGAACGTGAAAAGTAATTTCCGCATAACTCTTATCTCAAAAAACATTTATGATTGATTCATACGACTAAAGTAGCATATTTCCATGCTCAACAGATTCCTCAAGTCCGAATGGGAAAAAAAAGAAGTTGGATTTTTCGTACAAGTAATGCCCTGCATTGAACGTGAAAAGCATTTTGTCCATAACTCTTACCTCGAAAATCATTTCTGATTGATTCTTGCGCCTAAAGTGGCATTTTTCCATGCTCAACAGATTCCTCAAGAACGAATGGGAAAAGAATGAGGTCGGATTTTTCATACAAGTAGTGCCCTTTATTGAACGTGAAAAGTATTTTGCCCATAACTCTTGTGTCAGAAAACATTTCTTATTTATTCCTGCGCCTAAAGTGACATTTTTCCATGCTCAACCGATTCCTCAAGTCCGAATGGGAAAAAAATGAAGTCGGATTTGTTAAAAAAGTAGTGCCCTATATTGAACGTGAAAAGTATTTTGCCCATAAATCTAACCTCAGAAAACATTTCTCATTGATAATTGCGCCTAAAGTGGCATTTTTCCACGCTCAAGGAATTCCTCAAGTCCGAATAGGAAAAAAATGAAGTCGGATTTTTGATACAAGTAGTGCCCAATATTGAACGTGAAAAATAATTTTCCCATAACTCTTATCTCGAAAAATATTTCTAATTGATTCTGACGGCTAAAGTAGCATGTTTTCCGTGCTGAACATATTCCTCAACTCCGAATGGGAAAAGAAAGAAGTTGGATTTTTCGTACAAGCAATGCCCTACATTGAACATGAAAAGTATTTTGCCCATAACTCTTACCTTGGAAAACATTTCTGATTGATTCTTGCGCCTAAAGTGGGATTTTTTAATACTCAATAGATTCCTCAAGTTAGAATGGGAAAAAAATGAAGTCGGCTTTTTCGTACCAGTTGTGCCGTGCATGAAGCTGAAAAGTGTTTTTTGCATAATTCTAAGTTCGAAAAACATTTCTAAACAATTCTTGTGCCTAAAGCAGTTTTTTTCCATGCTTCACAGATCCGTTACGTCAGATTGTGGAAAAAATAAAGTTGGATTTTTCATACAAGTAGTGCCCTATATTGAACGTGAAAAGTAATTTTCCCATAACTCTTATCTCGAAAAACATTTCTGATTGATTATTACGGCTAAAGTAGCATATTTCCATGCTCAATAGATTTCTCAAGTCCGAATGGGAAAAAAAAGAAGTTGGATTTTTCGTACAAGTAATGCCCAACATTGAACGTGAAAAGTATTTTGCCCATAACTCTTACCTCGGAAAACATTTATGATTGATTCTTGTGCATAAAGTGGCATTTTTTCATGCTCAAGAGATTCCTCAAGTCCGAATGGGAAAAAAATGAATTTGGATTTTTCATACAAGTAGTTGCCTATATTGAAAGTGAAAAGTAATTTTCCCATAACTCTTATCTCGGAAAACATTTCTGATTGCAACTGACGGCGAAAGTAGCATATTTCCATGCTCAATAGATTCCTCAAGTCCGAATTGAAAAGAAAGAAGTTGGAGTTTTCGTACAAGTAATGCCCTACATTGAACGTGAAAAGTATTTTGCCGATAACTCTTACCTTGGAAAACATTTTTAATTGATCCTTGAGCCTAAAGTGGCATTTTTCCATGCTCAACAGATTCCACAAGAAGGAATGGGAAAAAATGAAGTTGGATTTTTAGTACCAGCTGTGCCCTGCATGAAGCTGAAAATTGTTTTTGGCCTAACTGTTAGCCCGAAAACTATTTGTAAACGATTCTTGTGCCTAATGTGGATTTTTCCATGCTCCACAACTCCCTCACGTTAGAATCTGGGAAAAATGAAGTTGCACTTTTCGTACAAGTAGTGCCCTACATTGAATGTAAAAAGTATATTGCCGACAACTCTTGTCTCGGAAATCATATCTTATTGATTCTTGCGCGTAGAGTGGCATTTTTCCATGCTCAACAGATTCCTCAAGTCGGAATGGGAAAAAAATGAAGTCGGATTTTTCGTACTAGTTGTGCCGTGCATGAAGCTGAAAAGTGTTTTGGGCATAACTCTTAGCTCGAAAAACATTTCTAAACGATTCTTGTGCCTAAAGCGGTTTTTTTCCATGCTTCACTGATCCGTCACGTCAGAATGTGGAAAAAATAAGTTGGATTTTTCATACAAGTAGTGCCCTATATTGAACGTGAAACTTATTTTGCCCATAACTCTTACCTCGGAAAACATTTCTGATTGATTATTGCGCCTAAAGTGGCATTTTTCCATGCTCAAGAGATTTCTCAAGTGCGAATGGGAAAAAAATGAAGTCGGATTTTTCATACAAGTAGTGCCCTATATTGAACGTGAAAAGTAATTTTCCCATAACTCTTATCTCGAAAAACATTTCTGATTGATTCTGACGGCTAAAGTAGCATATTTCCATGCTCAACAGATTCCTCAAGTCCGAATGGGAAAAAAACGAAGTCGGATTTTTCGTACAAGTTGTGCCGTGCATGAAGCTGAAAAGTGTTTTCGGCATAACTCTAAGCCCAAAAAACATTTCTAAATGATTCTTGTGCCTAAAGCGGTGTTATTCCATGCTTCACAGATCCGTCACGTCAGAATGTGGAAAAAATGAAGTTGGACTTTTTCATACAAGTAGTGCCCTATATTGAACGTGAAAAGTAATTTTCCCGTAACTCTTATCTCGAAAAACATTTCTGATTGATTCTTACGGCTAAAGTAGCATATTTCCATGCTCAACATATTCCTCACGTCCGAATGGGAAAAGAAAGAAGTCGGATTTTTCATACAAGTAGTGCCCTATATTGAACGTGAAAAGTAATTTTCCCATAACTTTTATCTCGCAAAACATTTATGATTGATTCTTACGGCTAAAGTGGAATATTTTAATGCTCAACAGATTCCTCAAGTCCGAATGGGAAAATAAAGAAGTTGGATTTTTCGTACAAGTTGTGCCGTGCATGAAGCTGAAAAGTGTTTTTGGGATACCCCTAAGCCCGAAAAAAAATTCTAAATGATTCTTGTGCCTTAGCGGTGTTTTTCCATGCTTCACTGATACGTCACGTCAGAATGTGGAAAAAATGAAGTTGGACTTTTCATACAAGTAGGGCCTATATTGAACGTGAAAAGTAATTTTCTTATCTCGAAAAACATTTCTGATTGATTCGTACGGCTAAAGTAGCATATTTCCATGCTCAACAGATTCCTCATGTCCGAATGGGAAAAAAAAGAAGTTGGATTTTTCGTACAAGTAATCCCCTACATTGAACGTGAAAAGTATTTTGCCCATAACTCTTACCTCGGAAAACAGTTCTGATTGATTCTTGCGCCTAAAGTTGCATTTTTCCATGCTCAACAGATTCCTCAAGAACGAATGGGAAAAAAATGAAGTCACATTTTTTCGTACCGGTTGTGCCACGCATGAAGGCGAAAATTGTTTTTGGCCTAACTCTTAACTCTTAGCCCGAAAAACATTTCTAAACGGTTCTTGTGCCTAAAGTAAGGGTCGAACCCATAGAGATTGCGTTATTATCTTAAACTAACTGTTTACTTATATAAATGACTATTATTATATAATATGGGGGGGTTTTCACATAACAAAACTATACTAAAACTATTAAACTAAAATAATGAAAATATAAATTGCAGGAAATAAATTCAGTTTTAATATATAATAGGATTTTTTAACTAGAATAATACAAACTTTTGCCCGTTCTCTCGCAATAATACAAACTTTTGTTTATTTTTAAATAATACAAACTTCACACCAAAATTCCTCCAGTAGGGCAATACCGGTTGGTAACTTGTTGTAGGAGGTAAACAAGCTGACATGGCACTCTCTAGGACACGTGTCGCTTTTTAATTGGTTGATTTTTAAATTTTTTATTTAAATTTGAAAAACAAAAAAAAAGAATTTTTCTATCTCCTCACCCCACCCGACCCCACGACCCTGCTTGACCTTCCCTCAGGCCTCAACCAATCTCTCTCTTCGTCCTCCCCCCAACACCTCCACAAAAGCCCTTCCCGAAACCACAACCACCACCAACCTTAACGATTTCCAGTCAATTGAACATCCGAATGGAGTCATGTAACTTTCTATAGATATTGGGTATAATCATTGACTCATTCGACTAGCCTATGATAGATTGGTTAACTATATAACCCACTGAAAGCAAGTAGATTACTGGTTTTATATTTCTTACTCGTTAAATCCCGTGAAAGCACGAAAATTTAATCCTAATCAAGCTAAATTAATCCAACCAGGAAAGCATGTATCAAATCATCAAACTTGACAGCATTAGATACACCAATCAACTGAATCGAAATTAGCCAGTAAGCTGCAACTAATTGAATTCAACTGCTACACAAGATTCTAGCAATTATAATTAGACCAGAAAGATGCAACCTAATTAAAACTACTATCAATCTAACAATAGAAACATGAAATAATTTAGGTGATCAAACTAAATTAATAAACATTCGGACTTGAGAAATTTGTTGAGCATGGAAAAATGTCACTTTATGCGCAAGAATCAATCAGAAATGTTTTCCGAGCTAAGACTTATGGGCAAAATACTTTTCACGTTCGATGTAGCGAATTACTTGTACTAAAAATCCAACTTCTTTTCTTTCCCATTCGGACTTGAGGAATCTGTTGAGTATAGAAATATGCTACTTTAGCAGTAAGGATCAATCAGAAATGTTTTCCAAGATAAGAGTTATGGGAAAATTAATTTTCACGTTCAATATAGGGCACTACTTGTATGACAAATCCAACTTTATTTTTCCACATTCTGACATGACTGATCTGTGAAGCATGGAAAAAAACCGCTTTAGGCACAAGAATAGTTAAAAAAAGTTTTTCGGGCTAAGGGTTATGCCAAAAACACTTTTTAGCTTCATGCATGGCACAACTGGTAATCCAACTTCTTTTTTTTCCCTTTTAGACTTGAGGAATCTGTTGAGCATGAAAAAATGCCACTTTAGAGGCAAGAATCAATAAGAAATGTTTTAGAAACAAGATTTATGGGCAAAATACTTTTCAAGTTCAATGTAGGGCACTACTTGTACGAAAAATTCAACTTCATTTTTTCCACATTCTGACGTGACGGAGCTGTGGAGCATGGAAAAAGCCCTGTTTAGGCACAAAAATCGTTTACAAATGTTTTTCGGGCTAAGAGTTAGGCCAACAATAATTGTCAGCTTTATGCAAGGCACAAATGGTACGAAAAATCCGACTTCAGTTTTTCCCATTCAGACTTGAGGAATCTGTTGAGCAAGGAAAAATGCCACTTCGGGCTAAGAGTTAGGCCAACAATTTAATTCCCCATTAACCCACCTTAATGCACCCTTAAACCATAGCTTAATGAGGTGAATAATCTCATTCTTTTATTGCAATTTAACCCCCTTCATAATGCTGGAATCAAGTCAGGAAATTCGTGCATAACAACTCTTCTTCTTCTCTCTTCCGCATTTTCGCCTATTTCTGCACCCCTATTTTGTTTGCATCATATCACCTTCGTTTCTTATCCGAATTGGACGTGTGAGTAGTCAAAATCCATCTACTCAAAAATATCTTGCTCGTGGTACTATTTGTTTTTGAATTGAGGGAAAGACGCGACTGCAGTTTTCGTTTCAATCAGACGAGTCATCCGATTTTTGTTCCCTATCACACCTTTACGAAAATAACCTAGCCGGAGATCTAACCGTTGGATCATCCTAAAATTTAGATAGCATGTTTATAACATCTTGTTCTTCACTTCAACTTGAGAGATTTATAATCCAAGCTTTATATGACTGGGAATCATGGTAGAAACAGAAGCACGAAATGCTATTTTTCAATGTTCAAGAAGAAAACGTCTAGTGACTTGTTGCTACAATTATCGTTCATGGAGCAATTGTATTGCACACATATTTTTCAAATCCCTTTAGACTCATCTCTCCTCCCGACGTTCCAGGAAACTAGTAGTTATCTTAGAACGCTAGAGATTAAAGTATTTTTCGGTATTAGATTATTACGCTAGAAAATTGTTTAAAATACTTTTTGTATGATAGTATTGATGAAATTGTACGTGAATGTTCTTGATGTATACTGTGTGAATATTATGTGCAGCAAAATAATTTTCGTTTGAGTTTTACTATTTTTTTCATTTATTTGGTTATTTATGCGTTTATGGCTTATTTGCAAAATAATTAGTGAACAAATTTTATAATTGCCGAAATTATTTTTTGTGAAGCATGTTATGGGTGTAGTATGTTTAGAATAATTTTTGTCTACTTTTTACTAGTTTATTTAATTGATTTATCTATTTTTGCATTTTCGTGTTTACTAGTATTTAAAACATGAATATTATATTTAAAGGCCAAAAAATATATTTCTTTGCATAATCTGTATTACCATGGTTTATGCATGCTATGTGAGTTTTTGGTAATTGTTGGGCATTTATTTCTATTTTTAGTTATTATATTGGCTTTAGTGAGTATTCTGTTAATTAACGTTTAAAATTACCTTGAGAGTCCGAAAATTAGAAATAAAATTTGTACCATGTCAGTAGAGTCATAATGGTCGTATGATAATTTTTTTGATGATTTACTGATCGTTTTTATTTGTTTAATAATTTTTATTGTCTTTTTGTTATGAATTTGAGGATATTCTTTTTAATTATTTAAGGGATTAAAAATCAGAAATAAATTGAGACCTTTTATATTCTTGAGAACTGATGATTTTTAAGTTACTTTGGTTATAATTGTGTATCTTTATATTTACTTTTTGTCCTTATAAAATGATTAATTATGTACGTTTTGCTGATTTAATGAGCTTTGGTATTAATTGGTGGTGGCGTCAGACGCACACTGATGCGTCAGACGTAGGATGGTTCGTGCGGCAGACGTACAGGTTGGTGCTGAGCGCAAGCTCATGCGTCGAGCCCATAGTTTTGTGTTGCGTGATTTTCGTATGTGCTTGTACGTATGTTTTACTTGGAGTTAAGTGATCTCTTATGATGTGATTCATTTCTGGTTGATACTGTTGGTGTTGTAAACTCTTTAATTGTCGTTGTTTGTGCTTTGTGGTGCGCATAGTATTTGTTGTTGAAACATTTGTTGTAAGTTTGTAAGTTACTACTTTGAAGAAATTTTGAAGAGATATCTTCTGATGAATTATGGGTGTAAAGCCGGGTGGCATCCCTTTGACGAATATTTTTGAGATGAATGATAGTTTGATGATATTTATGATTTTATTTTGCGATATGAACATCCGGTGGGATAGATGTAGTCCCCGGTGAAAAATATGCCAACCACCTGGTTTGCGAACTAGGGGTTCACCTGGGTTAACTGTTGTCGTCCGAGAAGTCAGGGAGTTCCGCGTGTTCTACCCTGCATCGGGAGTTTGGCCATTCTTAGACAGAGGCAGCGGGGAATGTAAGCCCATAGACTGACCTGGAGATTCCGATGTGACAAACCTTAGAAAGTTAATTGCGATTCACTGGCGTTCGGTTTCTGACTCAATAACTGATTTATCTATGTTTTTATTATTATTGAAGTACCCTTGAGATGATTTATTCATGTTTTCTTTTGTATTACTTGAGAGCTTTATGATTTTGGATGCATGTCATAGTTTTCTTGACCTTATGTTTCCTTTCTTTTTAATCTATGTCTGAATTGTACTTTAATTTCTTTTGTTCTAGGAAAACTGCTAGTTACTCCCCACTAATTGGGGATGTTTGTTGATATATTTTGTAGGTGATGTTGATGGGAATCTTCCTTGGTTTTGGGCTCGGGTTGAGTTGTGAGCATGAAAATGTTAGATGTTTTAGGCCTAGACTTTTAGTTAGTTGAAGAGTTAGTTTTATCTTTTGGATATTACTCTAATTAATTTAATTTATTTATACTATTTACTTATGTTGGTTTATCACTTAGTTATTTAAACGCATTTCTTGTAGTAGTGACATTCCCAGAAGATGATGTTTCCGCCATCATCCTATTAATACTATTATTATTTCTTTCTTTTCCGCTTTGAAATTCTGGGGTGTTACGGTTGGTATCGAAGCAAAACGCTCCTAAACTCTGAAAAAGAGTTGCTAATGATTCTTTAGAGTTATTATTTAGCCAAAGGAGATAAAATTTGTTTAGAATTAAGTTTAGTAGTTTCACTATAATGAGAGTGTGATGGGTAGAGTAAGTAAAGGGAAGCCTTATGGGAATGTGGTGTGCTCTCATGCTTATGGAGCATATTTTATATGTATAGTTACTTGTATTATTGGTGGAATTAGTCTACCAAGTTTGCTAATCTTATTTGCAGGGTCTCTTACATGTAATTTATTTTCTCTTTTATCAGAGTGCGCCGCGAAAGCGAAGTAATTTATAGCCTTCTCGGTTTAGTTCTGTTTAATATGTTTTGTGTTTTGCATTTTAAAGACAAACTTTAATTTTATTTTAATATAGTCTTGTGTGTTGCACTGCATTTATTTTATTTGCTAGTTGCCTGATAGTATATGTTATTATGTGAGACAGTATATACTTTCTGTTGTTTTTCAATTAAGTGTTGTTTATTATGTGAGTACTACGTATCTGTTTCATTATTTACAAAACTTTCTAGTTTGAATTTATATTCCACATTATATTTTAGATCTTTGAACTTAATAAATTTTATACTTATGTTAGAGTTATTTTCTGACTTTCAAATTTTGTTATTGTTAATATTTTGACATACTCTTTTGAAAAATGTTTAATTTCAATTGTTTTATAGTGGATTGGAAAAAGAAAGGGGTTTTGAAATTGTCTTTCAAGATATTCTTCAAATTTCTCTTACCGTCTTTGACCATCTATATTTATAAATATTTTTCTTTTAATATTTTTATTTTTCATGCTAATCCTTGTTCAGCCTTTAATTATGGTAATAAGTTGTGTAATCTTTGAAAATAAAAGTACTTTAATGAGTTGTTTTGGTGTTAGATTGAAATGTAGACGCAAACTATTTTGTTTTAAAGGTTAGCATTCAACAACTTTTACTTTACTTACTTTTCTTATTAGCATTATTTTTTTTCAAACTCAAATGCGTGAAAGGTTCTCGTTTAGTATTTGTTGTTTCTTGTTTAAATATTTAGTGCTTTCTCATTTCATAGAAAAATTTTGGTTGTTTTCATCACTTCTTATTTAATTCTCTGATTTTGACTGATCTGTTTTATATTCTTTGAAAACGAGATTTATATACTCAGTCTAAATTTTAAACTTGTTTGAGTTGATATTAAGTCATAATGGGTGATTCCTTTGACTTGTATGTCAATTTGATAAGTCAAAATTTTAAACTTGTTTGAGTTGATATTGAGTCATAATGGGTGATTCCTTTGACTTGTATGTCAATTTGATAAGTTGACATATATTATCTGTTTTGATTTAATTTCCTTTTTCAGTTGATCGTAAGTTTATATTGGGTGATTCCAGTAAACTCTAATGTCAATTTGATAAGTTGGCTTTCAAATATTGTTTTGTTGATACTAGATTGCAGTGGGTAGTTCCATGCACATTTGTGTCGACTTAGCAAATTTTATACTTGTTGTTTGTAATTTATTACTTATCGCCTATTTATTATTAGTGTTTCGTCGTTGTAAAATTTATTTTAAAATTATCAATTTCTTTTGTGAACTTTAAATTTCATATATATGTTTAGGACGACGTACGCTCTTATAACATATGTCATGACTTGTGTTCGTAAGTGCTATTTTAATATAGCAGCTAACTACTCTTTATTAAAGTGTTCTTATCTCTATAAGTGGAGTATAAGCCCGTGTGGTTACCTCTATTTAAATTGGTTTGGCTATCTATTTACGAACTTTTTCTTCTTCGTTTCTTTTCTAAAAATATTTGTGTATGGTCGGATTTATTCTTTTATAATTTTGCGTAAATATTTATTCCTGATTCATTTACAAAATTACCTATAGTTTATTGTGCAAAAGTTTTTACCTTAAACTTTCTAATACTTTGTCTTTGGTTCTTTCACATGTTATAAAATGATTGTTGTTACCGTGCTTCTTTACTATACAACTCTTTTGGTCTTCCAAAATAAAATATATATTATTTGAGTTATCAAATTTTATACCTGCAAAGTTGTTTAGTTAACTAAAATCCACTGATTTCTGTTTTCTTAATGTTCTTTATATAGAGTATTTTCTTTTGTCTCTTGGTTGTTTTGAAGTTTCGAGGACGAAACTCTTTTAAGAGGGAGTAATTGTAACACCCCGTAATTTTCACCCTTTATTTTTTGTGTTTGTTTACATTAAAATGATATTTTTCGTAAAAATAAAATAGTTTATTGTAAAAACTAATTTTAATGTGTATAATTGTTTAATTGTGGTATTGTGTTGTTGGGTTAATTAATTTAAAGTGTATATATTTATTTAAGTATTGTATTTGTTTCGTTATTTATTTAGGCGTTTAGGATGCGGTTTTGTCGCGTAGCGTTTTTGTAACGTTGTTGGACCGACTTGAGTGATGAAATGGTACATCACGTGTGGCGTATCATGCTGGCCGAAAATCAGCAATTATGGTGTGGAGGATGAAGAGTTTTGGTGCTCATTAAGCTAACCTGTGGATCTCTTGTAACCCCCTATTTGATTCCCCATTAACCCACCTTAATGCACCCTTAAACCTTTGCTTAATGAGGTGAATAATCTCATTATTTTACTGCAATTTTACCCCCTTCATAATGCTGGAAACAAGTCAGGAAATTCGTGCATAACAACTCTTCTTCTTCTCTCTTCCGCATTTTCGGCTATTTCTGCACCCCTATTTTGTTTGCATCATACCTCCTTCGTTTCTTATCCGAATTGGACGTGTGAGTAGTCAAAATTCATCTACTCGGAAAGATCTTGCTTGTGGTATAATTTGCTTTTGAATAAAGGAAAATACGCGACTGCAGTTTGCGTTTCAATCAGACGAGTCATCCGGTTTTTGTTCCCTATCACACCATTACGAAAATAACCGTATCCGGAGATCTAATCATTGGATCGTCCTAAAATTTGGATAGCACGTTATAATATCTATTTCTTCACTTTGAATGGAGCGATTTAGAATCCAAGCTTTAGTTCACCGGGTATCATGGTAGGAACAGAAGCACGAAATGAGATTTTTCAATGTTCAAGAAGAAAACGCCTAGTGACTTGTTGCTACAATTATCGTTCATGGAGCAATTGGATTGCACGCATATTTTTCAAATCCCTTTAGACTCATATGGGTGGGGGATGGTTACTCTTTTGACCTGATATGGTCGGCTACGCTCCATAACGATCCTTGGGGGTAGTATTGCTGGGTTCTATAAAGAACCTTGGAGGCGGCGTTTGTCCAAATCCCGTACTTGCCACTGATTTGTTTAAGAGAATTAGCTATGCCAGCGTTGTAATGAGATGAAAATGGTTTGATTAATAAAATGTTATAATGGGCTGAAGTAAAGGTTACGAGTTTTCCACTCATTTTGGAATTTTGTTTGTTTTGTATTTCTTCCCTGAATTTGTAGGTTTGCTATTAAGAGCTCGTGAATGGAAGTGGAGCAAGATTATGATGGCGTTGTAGATCATGGTTTGAGTTTGTATTTTAGATAGTTGATTCAAGAATAGTTGTTGATATTTCGCTGTATATCATTTTGGAAATTAAGTTTAATTATTGGTGTAATTAGGGATATTTTCCGATGCGAAGTAATTTAATTAAGAGTTGATGTAGTTTATGGATTTGAGTGTGGTTTCATTAGTAGCTCGGAAGAGCGGGCTGCTACAATAAGTAACACATTTACTAGTTCACAACATTTTACATTTTGAAAACTCCATAACTAATAATTCAACGACAACTTTTATGAAAAAACTCTTTTCAAATAACTTGGATTAAAATAAACGTGAAAACAATTCCGCTTCTTATCTCAACTTCCTTACCTAAGTGTGCGCACCCCCAAGCTACTCATTCCATCATGGATCAATATCAAGGGCTAACAATAATTGCCTACAAGTGGACTTAGAAGCATGAACCCTTCTTGAAATTAATCAAGCGGTAATAATAATAATAATAATAATAATAATAATAATAATAATAATAATAATAATAATAATAATAATAATAATAATGATAATAATAATAATAATAATAATAATAATAATAATAATAATAATAATAATAATAATAATAATAATAATAATAATAATAATAATAATAATAATTATAATAATAATAATATGACTTGTAAGTCATGAATAAATTTCCTTTTCTCATAAATAACTTTTTGAACATTTAAAGTTCATAAAAACCATCAAACTATTCTTTGTAATAATAATTTAAATTTTCAAAAAGGATAACAAAACTTTCATATAAATTGATTGATAAAATCGTTCTTTCTTTTTATTTCCAAAAGTGAATAATAAAATGTTGCAACCATTTAAAACCAAATTTCTAAATCCATTCAACCATTAAATCAATAAACAACTTTAACACATAAAACCATATCTCAAAAGATCTAGCTACATAACGTACATTGATCTTGCACAAAGAGTGTACTTGTATCTTCACTTAGTCTTATGCTTGAGCGTTCTCGTAACCAACCAATAATATAAAAATCTAATAAGTAACATATCACATGAACTTGATCATATAAATTCTTACATAACTGATTTGTGTCGGATTTCGCGGAATTTAGGGTTTTTGTGATGAGTAGGTTGATTATAGCGAGGTTAGGGTTTTTAAGGATGGATCTTGTGAGAATTTGAGCAGAATTTGGGTTTTAGGTTCGTTTTGTGTGTTTTGACAAATGATCATAACTATTAACAAATGATCCAACTTTTAAATTGAAGTGGAAGAAGGGTATACCTGCTGCATCTTCGTCTGACATGACAATCATGGGCGTGGATCTTTCCAAGAGTTTTTTCAATTAGATGGTCCGAAACAACGAATTCACTCCTATTTAATTTTCATTAAGAGTTTGATGTAATTAAGTTTATCCAATTTTGTATTTGTTAATATGTGTAGCTATGATTAGAATGCGTTATATTATGAAATAGAGGGAGTAGTATGATATGATTGTGTTTTACTAAGTGGTGGTACTGTTACTCTTTTAGGGAGAGAGTAAGAATCATTTAGCATAATCATGTTAGATGCATGATATGAGGTTGAAAGTCATGTATTTGCTGACAAGGTGTTTATATTGTAGTCTAATCTGCAGGAAACTCCTCTGCAATCAAAAGTGACTAATAAAGTATATTTCGATATAAGCGTTGGTAACCCAGTAGAGAAATTAGCTGGTAGGATTGTGATTGGTCTCTTTGGTGATGATGTCCCTCGAACTACTGAGAACTTCAGAGCTCTTTGCACAGTACAATATCTTGAAACAGGCCTTTTGGAGTTTGTTGCTTTAAAAATTGTTTTGGTTGCTTGAGAATCCAGTGTTTGATCTTAATAATTGTACTTCCTTTTTTCTGTACAGGAGAGAAGGGCTTTGGTTACAAAGGTTCTTCCTTCCATCGTGTTATCAAGGATTTCATGATTTAGGGAGGAGATTTTGACAAAGGAAATGTATGTTATCGCTATCTAAGCTTCTAGGATTTTTATATCTCTAACATGGATTTTTTCACTTTTTTAGCACACAAGATAAATATGTTTATAGCACAAATCAGTACCGGCATAATGGTTTATATAGTGTTATTGCAATGTATTCGTGCCTATAGTGGAATTTGCTTTTTCTGCTATAACTACGTTTTTTTTTTTTGTTTATTTGTTGTATTTGGGTCAAATTTTGGGGCTGCTTTTTTGTTTTTTCCATGATGTATACTAAATTGTTGTGGTTTTTTAGTATGTCTGGCTGTGGCTAATTTAGTTTTTCTGCTGGTTACAATTATTATTTTTTCTTTTTATTGCTATAAGTTCCTTGTTTTTAGGCCAAGTTGCTTGTGGTTTCTCAATTGTATTTCTAGGTCTAAATTGTTGCTTCTAATTTCTTATGTTTTTTGGCTCGTTGTCAACAATAGGCGTGTATCATATAAGATAACTTGTATATTGTCTGATCACTTTGAAGGCTAGGTTTTTACATCTTATGATATACTTCCTCCGTTTTTTTAGTTAGAAGATTGTATGTTTTTTTGTTTTTTCGAAAAACGAAGAGCTTTTATGCTTTCACTAACTTTAGTTTTGCTGCATCCTACTTGATATAGTTGCTAAATCTAAGTGTTTCATTGGGGGATGTCTTTTCGTTGCAAAAACAAAACTTTGCGAAGTCTTCTCAATATTGGCTATGCCAGTGACAAGGGCACATATTCTACTAGGTATCTTTGCGGTTCTCTCTTTTGTTTTGTTTTTTTACTCTCCTCCTTTTGTCTTCTAGGTTTATGTTTCGAAAACCGAAACTCTTTATTTGATGTTGGTTTGCGACTTGCCGAGCAAAGCAGCCAGAGAAAGTGAATCATTTTCTGACAACTCTAGTCCCAAATAATGGTCGGAACTCTTTGCTGAGGGTGGAGCTTATGTTTTGAACAAATCCTTCGCTTGTGCAATTCTTCACCTAAAATGTCGAGGGCTACAAAATCGTATGTGCAAACTCTTGATTGTGCGAAATTGGCGTTGTCAAGCTACAATCAAAAGATAAGGTCCCTTATCTTTTGTTATCTTAAGAGTCCTTTTCCCCTAAGTTTCCTTTTCATCATTCTTGCATCCTTTATACAAGTACAAATCTTTTTGCTTTGTTTGCCTGACTTTAGGGTGCTGAATATGAGCTTGTCGCGCCTCTATTGAGCAATCTTTGTATCACAGGGAGTACTGCTATGTTGCTCATGCTAACTTCTTAGCTAAGCATAAGAATATTGATTCCCCTCCGAGCTCTTCTTTGGTGAGCTGGTGGCATGTAGTCCTTATCTTTTTGAGAATGCTGTATCTTGACACCTCGCTTCTGTGGTTCTTCTCCGGTATGGTCAACTTATTAAGCTAAGCCCAAGAATAGTTCATTTTTGTGTTTGCTTTGTTGTCATTAGGCTCCTTGGCCTATACATGTTGATTCTAATATATGAGTATGTTTTATATTTCTAGTGCTCACTTACTATCTTTTATTTGACTTTCAAAGCAAACTGCTTTCTCTCGTCATCTCTTACTAGGAGGGTAGTAGTCCTAAACATTTTGCAAAAGTGGGGCATGTGTGTGTCAAATTGACCGACTTGTTTTAACTTCTGTTTCTCCTTGCGAGGCTATGACATACTGCTCCCATATTGATTTTCCATCCTCAAGATTATAACTGCATGTATTGCAAGCTTGAAGAAGCCTATGATAGCGAATGACTGTTAAATCTAATAGGAGGAGCCATTGAGGTATAAAATTCTCTTATTTTGTGCTATAGAGCATGATGTTAAAATTATAGTTGCTAATATATTTATGTATCTAATTATTTATGTTTATGCTTCAATTGAGCATAATATGAATAAAAAAAAGTATTGATATATACTATTGATTTTGTATCGATTAATTATGAAAAACTGCAAATTTTATTTTATTTTTTTTGGATTTTGAGGAGGTCACAGATCCGGTTTTAGGTCAAAAACAGAAGCAAATAACTTGCTTAAGCTGCTGTGGTTTTCACCTAAAAACGGATCAATAAATAACAAAATCGGATCGGTAAATATTTTGGATCTCGTTTGCGAGCCCACCCTTGCGGACCAAAATCGGATCGATAAGCCCGGTTTTGACCGCATCAGAAGGGCTTTTTTCCCATAGTGTTGCATTGATCTTTTTTATGTAGTAGGGCTTGCACACAAGTTTATGGTTATGGGTATTGGAAGGTTTTAAGGTTGTTTATGGAACATTGTTTTTTTATATTTTGTGTAGCATGGACGAGGATGGTTTATGGATGATGGAAGGTCATGGAGGAAGAGGGAATAACTCATGATCCAAAGTATGTCCTATTTTATTATCATATTTTTTTCAGATCTTTTTTTATTATTATTAGTCAAGTTCATTAGGTGATTTAGATTTCATCACTGAATTAGAAGCATAGATAAAATGATGGAAGGCCAATGAAAATGCAATTATTTTATTAATTAGAAATAAATGGAAAAAAGGCTTATTAGAAATAAAAACATAGACTTGACAGGAAAGGAAATGAAGGAGTTAGGGGAGGGACTCTCCGACTCAACCTAGAAAACTAGCGTGAAATGACCATGCCCGGGCATTAGTTAGGCACGCCTTAGGGGGCTTGCCGCTATTGTTGACTTTTGATGCAGGCGAAATTGGCAATCTACCGTCTTCAACCATATCTTCTGGAGCATGCTTCAAAGTCCAGCAGTGTGATGTCATATGCCCATTTCCTTGATGGTACTCGCAGTAGGCATTGGGATTCCATTTACTGGATTTTTTCTCAGGAGCAGGGTCTGGAGTAGGGCCAATAGGCTGAAGTGCTCCTTTTGCATGAAGTCTAGTGAAGGCTTCTTCTAGATTCATACCCAATGGAGTGAATGTCCTTTGAGGTCCATGATAACCTCTCTTGTCAGTAGTTAGGGCATTGATGTCGTTGCTTTTAGAGGTAGAATGGTTGTTAATATTCTTCTTGAAAGAGTTGTTGTTGTTGGAACTCTTGTTCTTGTTAGCTTGTACCTATTCTTCGATCAGCAGGCTAACCTTATAGAGCTTCGTGAAAGACTCTATGGGTTGGAATTTAATATGATCCGATCCCCATACTTAGGGCTGCAGGTTACGGATCACTAGTCGGACTTGATCATCTTGAGATGGCTCGTTAGTTATTTGTGCGGCTTTTTTCGCTCCATGTGTTAAGGAAGGTGATGAAATATTCGTTGGAATTCTATTTAGTTAATTCTAGCTCACGAAGGCCAATGGGAAGCTGAGTATTGTATATATATTGTTTGTGGAACTCTTCCCTGATATAGTCCAAATCATTCAGCTTGGTCTTATTCAGTGACCTGAACCACTTGGATGGATGTCACCTAAAGTCAAGGAGAAGACATAAGCAAACAGGTCCTTGCTCATGCCTTTGAGAGTCATAGATATGGAGAAAGCTCTCAAATAATCATCTGGGTCTTCGACCCTCTTGAATTTGGGGAGGTCACCCAATGTTATCTTTTTAGGGAGTTTTTCCCTTAGTTCAGGATCAATGATGTCATGGCCATGAGCCTGACCCTCGAGCGTAGGAATTGACTGGATCAATTGCTCGAATTTTTCAAACCTCAGTTCTGTCTCGGTCTTGCCAGGAGGTGGTGGTGGCGGTGGAGTGTCATCCTGCTCTTCTTCTTCAGTTAGTTTCTTTCTTAGTGCCTTAATCTCTTTGTCTTATTCCGCAAGACGAGAGTTCATCGGTTGATGTTGGGCCATGATGGCACCGAGCCGCTCATTAGCGTCCCCATTTCGAGATGATGATTCGGATGATTCAAAAGTTTTAGAAGACGCGTCTGAAAAGGTGAGAAGTTGTTTGACGAGTTTGGGAGTAGGTTGACCTTGTTTCCTCTCTGACGGGCGTTCCCAAGTTATAATCTCACAACCTGTCCTAAACAAAAATCGAATGGGCCTCATTAATTTTAAGAAATGATGCTTTTGAAATGAGAAATGAAAATGAGGGAAGGAGAAATGGAAATACAAATGGAGATGAGAGATAAAAAATGAAAACGAAAGTGGAAATGGAAATGGAAAATGATTAGAAATGGGTATGATTATGGTTATGACGACGACATGGGCCTAACTATATACGGATGCAAATGTGGACGGGATTGGACTGGACTATGCAAGCAGACTAGAGTCAAAAGGATTGCCTATGCTAGCTTTGCTAGACTTAGGAAGGAATTGGCTTCACTAGACTTGATGCGTTTGGGCCATTATGAACTTAAGGTAGACTAGCTTCGCTAGACTCGAGGATTTGGACTGATATAGATGTAAGATAGGAGTAGCTTTGCTAAACTTGGAGGGTGCCTTTATGGTCTTAGGGATGACTAGCTTCACTAGGTCTAAAGGGTGCCATTATGGTCTTAACGATGACTAGCTTCGCTAGGTCAATGGGTGCCATTATGGTCTTAAGGATGACTAGCTTTGCTAGGTCAATTGGGGCCGTTATGGTCTTAAGGGATGACTAACTTCACTAGGTCAAAGGGTGCCGTTATGGTCTTAAGGATGACTAGCTTCGCTAGGTCAATGGGTGTCGTTATGGTCTTAAGGATAACTAGCTTCGCTAAGGCAATGGGTGCCGTCATGGACTTAACGGTGACTAGCTTCGCTAGGTCAAAGGGTGTCGTTATGGACTTAAGGGTGACTAGCTTTGCTAGACTTAATGGTTTGGACTTCGTCCTATATGGGTTTGGAAATGGACTTGATTTAGGAAATAAGTTGGGCCTTATATGGACCTAATTTTTGACTTAGTCCTATATTGGTTTGAAGTTAGACTTGGAAATGCACATGCTGTTGACATTGGAAATAGATTGGAATAGACTTGGACTAGGCTTGACATTGGAAATAGATTGGAATAAACTTGAATTAGACTTGGACAGAGCTTGACATAGACTAGGATTCACATAAAGATGCAAATGGGCCTAGATTTGACATGAGCTAGACTTATATGGGCCTAAGATAGACTCTAATGCTAGCGGGCCTAATATGAATGCATGGACTCAAATTTAGACGGACCTAATATGAATGCAAAATGGACTCTAATGCATATGGGCCTAGAAATGAATGCAAGTGAATTGGAATCTAATGCATATGGGCCTAAAATGTATGCAAGATGGATTGGATTTGGTTGATTGAATTGAATGAAGGTGTTTGGACTGGGCTTAGAATTTTCGAAATTTGTTTTTGAAAGGAACCCCTTGTTTAGGAAAAGATGGTGAATCAATTTTGAAAAATATTTTTTATTAAATAGCTGGTATGATGATGATTAGTCAATGTTTTTGAAAAAGGTATAATAGAAGAGGGTGTAGGATTGATTTTGAAAAATGTATGATTTTGAAATTGATTGGATATGATGGGTAGAATTGATAGGGAAGATTAGTTGAACAACAGGGAGAAGGTAGACATGCATGACAATTCAAACTCTACATGACCATTTTTCTAGATGCACTTTTTAGGACAAACTCGACATTGCATGAAAAGACTGATTTTTTCCTTGAATTAAGTGAAATTTGACGCAAGACGTTCTGAACAGTAAATGACTCTAATGCATGCAGACAAGAACATTATATGGAATTTGCCACTATATTGCCTAAAGTGACGGAAAACGCGAGATGCACAAACAGCACGCCACGTAGCAAAAATGAGTGTGGCGCAGTGTTGTGCGTCTGGCCCCACACACATTTTCATGACAATTTAGGCGATGTTTTGATAAATTTAGCATAGATTCAGGACCCGAAGACTGACGCACTAACCATACAGACTAACATTGACGCAAATGTGTTAATTGAAACTCGAACAAAGGTCAAAAGACCAATAAGCAGTAATCAAATAGACTGCGTGTCACGCAACTTATGCGCGCGGCGCGCAGGCTATACGTCTGGCGCGGGTCGCGCCAGGCGCAACTTAATGCGTTTGGCGCAATGCTCTGCGACATGCGTAATGGTAAATTGACGAAAGTTCCGGCGTAAACGACGATTAGACGCGGTTTGCATTATTTTTAGGCGCAAAGCGTATCAACATGTTAACAAAATAGTAGCAGGCAAAAATTGCAATCACACATAAATGTCTAGGTAACATGAATGCAAAAGTTCTCAACCTAAAGTCCAGCTCTATATTCAACTATTGGTCAGGTTTAGGTTAAGGCTGAAAGGGTCCATGACGAAGAGATTGATCCCACGCTTCGTACACCTGTTTAAAGAGGTGGCCACGTGTAAGACGCACTCTAGTTCTCAAGTTAGGAACAAGAGAATAATGCCATGGTTGGGTAGGTTTGTTTATAACTAAGATCCAACACTATCGCTCAGGAAGCTTTTTGGAAGGACAAAGCGCAAACCCCTTGGGTTGACCTCACACATAGAACATGTGCTAATGAGGCAAGGTAGATTATCCTTATGGTGCCCGAAACAATAGCCATGCATATGCAAAACAATATATTATTCAAAGGCATAAAAGGAGAATGAATCGTATTTTTCATGTTTCACCCACTCATTTAAAAAAAAGTTATTTTTTTAAAATCCTCCCCAGCAGAGTCGGCAAATTGTAGGCGTGTTTTTATTTTGCCTACGCGGTGTGAGCGCGTATTAGATTTGACTACCCCATTGTAAAGGTTTTGTTGAAAATTGTTTTGAAGTCGCCAACAAGTCTTTAAAGGAAGACTCATAAACCTAATTAGATACAGGAAATCGTAGGGACAAATTGTGGGACTTATCCAATGTAGATTTCTCCGTCTAAACTCCAAAGATGGTCAAAATAAACCAAAGATTGAGTTCAGTGGTGTGGGTACGAATATGGTCATAATAAACCACGTTTACCCATTGCTGGCCTTTACTAAATATCGAGTTACAACAAATTTTATGCCAAAGAATAATCATATAATATTTTTATACACCCTTAATGTATTTAGTCTAGGTTGGTTCAGGAAACACATGAAAAGACTAATTTTTAGTGACAAGTTATTATGCAATCAATATTACAGGGAACCTAGCAGGTTGTCCAAATTAATATGATTAATGTTAGAACAGTTCTTTAGGTCTTGATTAACATGTGAGTGATAAAATATGCAGGACAATCATATAATATGAATATAATAATCATGTAAGCATATAATAAATGCATAGATATGAATAATAATAATATGAATATAAAATAAAGTATAGAAAAAGGATTAGAACATACAATAAAATGATTTTATATCAAAGATCTACATCATGAATTAAATGGTTAGTAACTTCAATAAAAAAATACAGAATTTATTCAAGGACTCTCAGGATTATACCGTGGCTTAGGTCTGCGAGATCGACAACCTTCGAGATGAGCAACCCGTGAAGCCTGAAAATCTAAATGTCTGAAAGTATGTAGATTTGATTGTGTTTTAAAGGTATGAGTTCTGTAGGGAACTTTTGTAGTTCGTAGAGAGCTGTGTGTGAAATCCGTCCTGCAAACTGTACAGAAATCAGGCCTATTTATAGGGAAAACGGAACTGCGCCTCATGCGCCAGCTGCGCTTGGCGCAGGCTGACGTTTCACGCGGATGACGCGACATGCCCGGTAGAAAGTGTACATGTGGTACGCGCTTTGAAAAGATAAGAAAGAAAAGATGCGCTTCACGCAGAGCAGTGAGCCAGGCGCACGGCTCAGTGTGTGGCACAGTGCTATGTGTCAGGTGCATATTGATTAAAATCTGATTTTAACTATAAAAATATCTTTGAAAATATTTATTTATTAAAATAAAACAATTAATTATTATTAAACAATTAATTGGGCTTTTCAAGGGATTGGGCTCAAAATACAATTAATTATCATGAATAATCAACTGGGCTTTAAAATAGGACTTTAAGACTATTCGAAATAGTTTTGGGATGGCTTTTTAGACTGCTTTGCCCTTGAGTCGGACCAATTAACACCACGGTATGTTTCATCATTGGATCCTTAAATGAGGAGACACGATTATGTGTCTACACCTCCACTTCAAATCAGCATACCTCTTTTGTCGTTCTTGAGCTGCCCTGATACTCTATGACACAAGATTGTAACATATCCTCTAAAGTTTGAATCGTTCCACCTGTTTGTTCGTCTGTAGCCGGATGAAAAGTTGTACACTTCAACAGATTAGTGCCCAAAGCCTTCTGCAAACTCTGCCAAAAGTTGGACAAGAACCGCGAATCACGCTCTGAAACAATGTCCTTAGGTACACCATGATACTTCACCATCCACCTCACATATGCTTTAGCCAACTGATCCATCGACCAAGTATTCTTTATAGGTATGAAAGTCGCAGATTTAGTTAAACGATCTACCACTACCCAAATCGTATCATTTCCAGCCTTAATCCTTGGTAAGACAGACAGGAAATCCATTAATATCACATTTCCAACTAGGAATATCGAAAAGCTGAACCTTCCCTTGTGTCCTCTTGTGCTTAATCTTGACCTTTTGGCATGTGAGACACTTAGCCACGAACTCTGCTACCTCCCACTTCATGTTTGGCCGCCAAAACGTCTGATTCATGTCCATATACAACTTATCACCATCTGGGTGTACCGAATAAGGTGAGCTATGAGCTTATTCCATTAATTTCCGCTTCAACTCTTCTCTAATACTTGGTACACACCACCTCCCCTTGAACCGGATACTTCCATCATCAACTATCTGGAAATCCAACACCTGACCCTCATGAATCTTCTCTCGAATCTTTTCTAACTTTTGGTCCTTTGATTGACCCTCCCTAATCTAATCATAGATCGAAGGTTAAATCTACAAAGCAGTCGACAAATCTTCAACACCTCCCTCTTCCCTTACCTCCAATGACAGTTTTTGAAACTCTACACATAATTGACTCGGCAGCACCATTGCATTAACTGAATGACTGGACTTTCGGCTCAATGCATCAGTAATAAAATTAGCTTTCCCCTCATGATATTGGATCTCCAAATCATAATCCTTGATCAACTCCAACCACCACCTCGACCTCATGTGCAACTCCTTCTGAGTGAATATATACTTCAAGCTCTTATGATCTGTGTACAATTTATACGTTACCCCATATAAGTAGTGTCGCCATATCTTCAAAACAAACACTATTGCAGCTAATTCAAGATCATGGGTTGGATAATTTACCTCATATGGTTTTAACTGACTAGAAGCATAAGCGATGATCTTCTTGTTCTTCATCAATATACATCCTAACCCAAATTTCAAAGCATCACTATAAACCTCATATTGTTGGCTCTCATCAAGTAGAGCTAAAACAAGTGTTGTAGTCAATCTTTCGTTTAATGCTGAAAAAGCTTCCTCACACCACTAGTGGAAAAAACCTTATATGTCACAACATAACATATCTGATTTTAACAAAAATAGATCCGTAAATCGTCCATATTTTGGGAGGCAAAAGGCAACAAATTTACTGATACGGTTCTTTAGTGAACTGGATCAGTTAATAAAAAACTGATCCGGTTCGCATAACCGGATCAGCAAATTTGTGTTTTCAACCCCAACTCACTACATAAATACCTGGCCCAACTCGCCAAAAGCGCTGGCCCAACGTCCACTAGAAGCGCTGGCCCAATAAAGCTAACCCTAAGTGCCTAAGTCAACCTCACCTCCCTTTCTCACGGGCTATCTCTCCTCACCTCCCTCTCAAATCTCAAATCTCCATCTCCTTTCTCCTCACCTCCTTCTCAAATCTCAATCTCTATATTTTTTCCTTTTTAATCAGATTCTTTTCTAACCCTTCATTGCAATTTACAACTCTCTCTCTTTCGAGTTTCGGTTCACCCATTCCAGGTTTTCATTCACATAGTCAACGAATTATCGCGCACAATTCCATATTTTCAGCATCAAATTTCATTCTATGAATTTGTGAAGCGATAAGAGGAGTGAGAGAAAAGGATTGCGTGCAAATTTAACCTATTTTGACTAGACCTGAACTTGGATGTTCCAAAATTTTGAAGCTTTGTTCAGAAATTTAACCTAATCTAAGTTTTAAGATTTCAAAATATCTATTTTACACTTATTTTAGCTAGAATTCGAAATTTATCTAACAAATTACTTTGGGGTTCAGTTGATGACTGTAATTTTAGTATTTTTAGTATGATTGTCTGAATTGTGAAGAATTATGTGAAATTAGAATTGTTTGTTTTGGTTGGGTTTTAAGATTGTTCAATGGGCTTGTGGAATTTGATATCTTTCGAATAATCACCTTTCGTCGTAATTCATGTGGTTCGATTTGGGTGTTTATTATTGTTGATTGTAGAGGAAGCATCATCTGAGTTAATTGAGGAGATTTTAGTTGATAGAGAAAAATGAAAAGGCCACGTTAAGCTTAGCTCAGGCTCCCAAGCTGAGGTCTAGGCGTCAACATCGCGGAGTCTGGGTTCAGTAAGGTTGATGCAACCCTAGTCCAATGTGAGGATAGGTTGGTGGGGGATGGCAGAACTTAAACTTTTTGGGGATTATACTTGTGCCTTAATCATATAAGTTTGTATTTTATTGGCCACTTATCAAGAAACATTTAATTGCTTTTGATCATTAAACAATCTCATTGAAAGTTCTAAATGTAAGAACTTCCCAAACAGTATGGGGTGATGTGTGGCATTTTTAGTACTGTAGGTTAGCTTCCTTGTTAGATAGTATAGCTCGTATTAGTAGAGTTTGGGTTTATCTTTAATGTAAATGTGCACAATGACTTATTCTTGGTGTTTGATTTGCATCTACCTAATTCCATCTCCTCAATTTACAATTTTGTATAATTGCTTAATTTTTCCTCTTTTTTCTAGATAAATCGAGAACATGTGTTGCAATAGGCTGGTGTAGACTACTTTGTATCATTGCTTGCGATATTCGAATGTCTACTGCTTATAACATTCTCACTTGTGATTACTCCAAGATTTGCAAGCTGTAATTCTCTCTCTCCTTTTTCCACATCAATTTTTACCCTTTTTTTTCTGCCTCGTATTTCTGTTGTTTGCTGAACTTTACTGATTTTTACTTCTTTCTATCTTATTGTTTCGAACTTTGATTTGTTTGATTGGAGAATTTGAATGCGTTTGTTATTGACATGTTTTTCCCTTTTCTGCAATGATGTAAAAGATTACTTAGCGTTTAGATATTAGGGTTTTACGCGGATGTCAATAATGCTAAGAAATTGGAGAAAGTTTTCTTTAGGATTAGAAATGTTATTGACATGCTCTTCTCTTTTCTCTCTATCTCCCCTCTATATCGTTCTCGCTGATTCACAAGCTTTGTTGCGGTACATTTTCTCTCTCCTCTTGTTCTAGGTTTGTTTTTCTACTTGCAAATTAGTATCATCAAATTTCGAACTCATTGGAATGAGAAAGATTTAGTTTACATAGTAATCTGATTGATGTTTTTGAAGATTTTCATTACATTTTGTTTTATGGTGGAATATTTATTTTATCATAAATAGTAATAAGAACACAATTTTGATCGATTTTCGCTGCACTTTTTGATTGCTGTTTTTCGTTATGTTGAGGTTTGTCAATCAAGTGTATTGTGTAATTATTTGAAGAGTATTGTTTTGTGATTGCAAGTATTTCAATCAAGTGTACTGTATAGTATGTCATTCAAGTGTACTAATATTTCAATGATTGCAGAGTATTGTTTTGTGAAGTATGCAATTATTGAGGAGGCTAACAGAGCGATAACAGCTGTGCACAACCAATTTACTTTTTTTGGAGTATGTCAATTGAAGTTGTTATTAGATTCTTTTCTTTGGCTTGCTGCATGAAACCTTTCATGGAGGAACCACCTTTAAACTACTTCTTCTTTACAAGCAGTGCTTCCCATTACAGTAAGATATGGTGATGCAGCCAAGCAGCGACGAGGTATTTCCTCAATCTGTATTATCTCTAGGTTTCTCTAATACTATATTTTATATTTACTGTGGTCTTCGTATATGAAAGCCTGCATCCTGGGTCTGTCAAGCAGAGTTTCTTTAACTTGCAATTTTTTTCCCTGTACATTATTCTATTTGTTATTGTTCCCTACTTCACCTTATCCTATCTTGTCTCTCCTATTTTTTTCTTTAACCCATTGAAACATTTGACTCACTTGCTGCACGACTGCACCTTATGTACTACCAGTGTTAACTATCATTACTCTCAAATTTCAAAAACTATAATATACTACTATGATTTTCCAACTCATAAAATCCCTAAAAATCCATGCTTTGATAATTAAAAATTCCAATTCAAACATAATAAATAAATCTTAATTTAAATTATTTCATTACATAAGTTATAGGGAAATTCTACATGTTGGCCCTTAGTTTTGGAAAATTCTACATGGTGAATTCTTGAAATTCGGATTACACAATGTGACCCTATGGTATTGTTTTACAAAGAATCAAACATAATAAATAAATCTTAATTTAAATTATTTCATTACATAAGTTATAGGGAAATTCTACATGTTGGCCCTTAGTTTTGGAAAATTCTACATGGTGAATTCTTGAAATTCGGTTTACACAATGTGACCCTATGGTATTGTTTTACAAAGAAAAGTGACATTAAAGAATTTTTCCTTCCAAATTTATGTTTATTAATTTATAAAAAACAAAAAGGAAAAATCATTCTCTTCAATTCCCCCACCTCGCTCCCTCCTCCTTCCCCCCTCCTTTACCAGCACCACCACACCCCCTGCGGCACCACCACCCTGCAGCTACCCTCGGCCCAGCCCCCTCCCCCCTCCTTAACCAGCACCAGCATACCCCCTACTGCGCCAACCCCCTTGGAGGTAACCTCGAACCTGCCCCCTACCTCCACCCCACATCTATCCTCAACCCAACCCCCTACCCCTCCCTCTTCTTCCTCCCTCATCAACCCTACCCCACCCCCGCTGCGCCACCCCCCTGCAGGTATCCTCAACCCAGCCCCCTACCCCTCCCTCGTCTTCCTCCCTTATCAACCCCACACCCATTCCCCCGTGCTTGCCCTCAAATCGACCAACCCAGACACCAATCACACCACCACAACACCACCTCTTTCTATCTCCTCTGTCTCCATCTTGCACCCACGAAACCCACCACCAGGACATGCTGTTGTGAGGTGCACCCACGAATCCCTTCCCCCCTGCTTCCCCTACATCTCGTAATTTCTCGTGTTGTGAGGTGCTGCAATTTATGCCGGTGAGGGAGAAGGGAGACAGGTGGCATGGTGAAGGGGTAGTTGCGTTTGGACATGGGATGGGGTGGTGCGGGTTGAGGAGGGAGGAAGCAAAGGGGTTTTTTTATTTGATTTTTTTTAAGTTACTTAACAGAAAGTTGGATGGAAAAGGTTAGTAATGTCACTTTTCCATGTAAAATAATACCACAGGGTCACCTTGCATAATCCATTTTTTTTCTTTCCACCATGTAGAATTTTTCATAGTTAAAGGCCACCACGTAGAATTTTCCTAAATTATATAATATTAGATTCATAGTTAAATCATCAAACTATAACTTTTAAACATAATCATGTTAAAGCAAACCGTTAAAAATACAAACTTTGCATTAAAATAAAACATGAGGAGGAAGAAATAACCAACAAAGAAGAGGAGGAAGGGACGCACGACAACCGAGGGCAGCGGCCGGTCGGCTGGGCTGGTCCTAGCTGGCCGGTTGTCGACAGTTCCACGATATTCACATCCTTATTGCGTGTACTACGCACCATTTGTCGAGAATTCTCACAAGCATTTCCTCATATGTGAGGCTACTATCAATTTGGATTCTTTTGGTTTCCAAAACATGACTCTCATCAGGGATATATCTCTTGAGTCGTGCATTTTCTCAAATT
The DNA here is from genome assembly GCA_947646795.1 of Beta lomatogona. Classification (NCBI taxonomy): domain Eukaryota; kingdom Viridiplantae; phylum Streptophyta; class Magnoliopsida; order Caryophyllales; family Amaranthaceae; genus Beta; species Beta lomatogona. The sequence goes on along the minus strand of CANSNZ010000540.1, from coordinate 1,082,838 downwards.
CCATTGGCAACGCCAACTTATAAGCTACCTTCCCAATTCTTTGTAAAATCTCATATGGGCCAACATATTTAGCAATTAATTTGTCCTTTTTCCCAAATCTCATTACTCCCTTAGTTAGTGATACTTTCAAAAACACTTTATCACCTACTGCGAATTCATCCTCTCTTCGCTTTAAATAAACATAACTCTTCTGTCTATCTTGAGCAGCCTGAATTTTAGCCTATATCAATTTGACACTCTTAACAGTCTCCTTCATGAATTCTGTCCCCAATCCTATATTCTCACTAAAATCATTCCACCAAATGGGCCTTCTACACTTCCTTCCACACAATGCCTCAAAAGGAGCCATCTTGATGCTCGCATGATAACTATTATTATATGAAAACTCAATGAAGTCTAATTGGTCTTCCCAACTACCTTGAAAGTCAATAGCGCACGCTCTCAACATATCTTCCATAGTCTGGTTAGTTCTCTCAGTCTGACCATCGATTGCAGGGTGAAATGTCCCTCATCCGTAAGTCTATTCTTGAGCTCATTCCTTGAACCTCAAGCTTCCATCATCATGAATCTTAAAGTCGACTTCCTTACCTTGCTTCATCTTCTCCTTAATCTTATCTACGTGCTCATCTCCACCATTACCCTCTTTGATTTCGTCGAAAACTGACAACCCCAATGGCAAAGCACTCAATCTTGCCTCGATCACCCCATGATTTAAAATTTCAAGGCTAAGCCTTTGCATATCGACTCAATTCATCAGGAACTACCAAGGCATTCATGCTATGCCCCGACTTTATACTCAAAGCATCGACAACTACATTCGCCTTCCCTTTATGATACTGGATGTCTAGGTCATAATCCTTAATCAACTCTAACCATGTCCTCTGCCTCATACTGAGATCTTTCGGGTGAAAATTTGCTTCAAACTCTTATGGCCGGTAAAGATCTTACAAGTTGCCCCATAAAGGTAATGTCTCCAATTCTTAAAGGCAAAAACAATAGCAACTAACTCTAGATCATGGGTAGGGTAATTAGCCTCATATAGTTTCAACTGACGCGACGCATACGCGATCACTTTCCCATTCTATTGCATAACTAATCCTAAACCATTCTTTGAAGCATCACTATACACCTCAAATCCCTCATTTTCATCAGGTAGGGTCAAAACAGGTGCAGAGGTTAAACACTGCTTTAAAAACTGGAAAGCTTCCTCGCACTTCTCACTCCATTCGACTTTTGACTCTTTCTTCATCAAATTGGTCATTGGCCTTGCTATCTTCGATAAATCTCTCACAAATCTCCTATAATAGGCAACATTGAAAACTCTTCTGCCTATCTTGAGCAGCTCGATTTTTAGCTCCGAATCAACTTGACATTCTAAACAGTCTTCTAAATGAATTTTGTCCTCAATCCTATATTTTCACTAAAAACATTCCAGCAAATGGGACTTCTACACTTCCTTCCACACAATGCCTCAAAAGGAGCCGTCTTGATGCTCGCATGCTAACTATTATTATATGAAAACTCAATCAAGTCGAATTGGTCTTCCCAACTACCTTGGAAGTCAATAGCGCACACTCTCAACATATCTTCCATAGTTTGGTTAGTCCTCTCAGTCTGACCATCGGTTGCAGGGTGAGATGTCCCTCATCCGTAAGTGTTTTCTTGAGCTCATTCCATTTTTGTGGTACACACCACCTTCCCTTGAACCTCAAGTTTCCATCATCATGAGTCTTAAAGTCGACTTCCTTACCTTGCTTCATCTTCTCCATAATCTTATCTAGGTGCTCATCTCCAACTTGATCCTCCTTGACCTCATCGAAAACTGACAACCCTAATGACAAAGCACACAATCTTGCCTCGATCTTCCCATTATTCAAAATTTATAGGCTTAGCCTTTGCATATCTCAACTCAATTCATCAAGAACTACTAAGGCATTCATTCTGTGGCTCGACTTTCTACTCAAAGCATCGTAAACTACATTCGCATTCCCTTTATGATCCTCGATGTCTAGGTCATAATCCTTAATCAACTCTAACCATATGCTCTGCCTCATATTAAGATCTTTCTGGGTGAAAATGTACTTCAAACTCTTATGGTCGGCAAAGATCTTACAAGTTGCCCCATAAAGGTAATATCTCCATATCTTAAAGGCAAAAACAATAGCAACTAACTCTAGATCATGGGTAGGGTAATTAGCCTCATATAGTTTCAACTGACGCGACGGATACGCGATAACCTTCCCATTCTACTGCATAACACATCCTAAACCATTCTTTGAAGCATCACTATACACCTCAAATCCCTCATTTTCATCAGGTAGGGTCAAAACTAGTGCAAAGGTTAAATGATACTTTGAAATCTGGAAAGCTTCCTCGCACTTCTCACTCCACTCGAATTTTGACTCTTTCTTCATCAAATTATCATTGGCCTTGCTATCTTCGATTAATCTCTCACAAATCTCCTATAATAGCAAGCTAAACCCAGAAAAGTCTTCTGCCTATCTTCAGCAGGCTAAATTTTAGCGTGAATCAACTAGACATTCTTAACAGTCTTCTAAATGAATTTTGTCCCCAATCCTATATTCTCACTTAAAATCATTGCAGCAAATGAGACTTCTACACTTCCTTCCATACAATGCCTCAAAAGGAGCCATCATGATGCTCCCATGATAACTATTTTTATATTAAAACTCAATCAAATCTAATTGGTCTTGCCAACTACCGTGGAAGTCAACAGCGCACGCTCTCAACATATCTTCCATAGTCTGGCTAGTCTTCTCAGTCTGACCATCGTTTGCAGGGTGAAATGTCCTCATCCGTAAGTCTCTTCTTCAGCTTATTCCTTTTATTGTTGTACACACCACCTTCCTCTGAACCTCAAGCTTCCATAATGATGAATCTTAAAGTTGACTTCCTTACCTTGATTCATCTTTTCCTGAATCAAATCTAGGCGCTCATCTCCAACTTGACCCTCTTTGATCTCGTCGAAAACTGACAACCCCAATGACAAGGACTCAATCTTGCCTCGACTTCCCCATGATTTAAAATTTCTAGGCTAAGCCTTTACATATCTCGACTCAGTTCCTCAGGAACTACCAAGGCATTCATGCTATGGCTCGACTTTCTACTCAAAGCATCGTCAACTACATTCGCCTTCCCTTCATGATACTGGATGTCTAGGTCATAATCCTTAATCAACTCTAACCATCTCCTCTGCCTTATATTGAGATATTTCTGGGTGAAAATGTGCTTCAAACTCTTATGGTCGGTAAAGATCTTACAAGTTGCCCTATAAAGGTAATGTCTATAAATCTTAAAGGCAAAAATAATAGCAACTAACTCTAGATCGTGGGTAGGGTAATTAGCCTCGTATAGTTTCAACTGACGCGATGCATACGCGATCACCTTCCCATTCCACTACATAACACATCCTAAACCATTCTTTGAAGCATCACTATACACCTTAAATCCCTCATTTTCATTAGGAAGAGTCAAAACGGATGCAGAGGTTAAACACTCCTTTGAGATCTGGAAAGCTTCCTCGCACATCTCACTCCACTCGAATTATGACTCTTTCTTCATCAAATTGGTCATTGGCCTTGCTATCTTGGATAAATCTCTAACAAATCTCCAATAATAGCCAGCTAAATCTAGAAAACTCTTCTGCCAATCTTGAGCAGCCAGAATTTTAGCTTGAATCAACTTGGCATTCTTAATAGTCTTCTCAATCAATTTTGACCCCAATCCTATATTCTCACTAAAATCATTCCAGCAAATGGGACTTCTTCACTTCCTTCCATAGAATGCCCAAAAGGAGCCATCTTGATGCTCGGATGATGACTATTATTATATGAAATCTCAATCAAGTCTAATTGGTCTTCACAACTACCTTGGAAGTCTATATCGCAGGCTCTCAACATATCTTCCATAGTCTGGTTAGTCTTCTCAGTCTGACCATCAGTTGCAGGGTGAAATGTCACTCATCCGTAAGTCTCTTCTTGAGCACATTCCATTTTTGTGGTACACACCACCTTCCCTTGAACCCCAAGCTTCCATCATCATGAATCTTAAAGTCGACTTCATTACCTTGCTTCATCTTCTCCTTAATCTTATCTAGGTGCTCATCTCTAACTTGACCCTCTTTGATATCGTTGAAAACTGACAACCCCAATGACAAAGCACTCAATCTTGCCTCGACTTCCCCATGATTCAAAATTTCTAGGCTAAGCCTTTACATATCTCGACTCACTTCCTCAAGAACTACCAAGCCATTCACGCTATGTCTCGACTTTCTACTCAAAGCATCTTCAACTACATTCGCCTTCCCTTCATGATACTGGATGACTCGGTCATAATCCTTAATCAACTCTAACCATCTCCTCTGCCTCATATTGAGATCTTTTTGGGTGAAAATGTACTTCAAACTCTTATGGTCGGTAAAGATCTTACAAGTTACCCCATAAAGGTATGTCTCCAAATCTTATAGGCAAAAACAATAACAACTACCTCTAGATCATGGGTAGGGCAAATAGCCTCATATTGTTTCAACTGACGTGATGCATACGCGATCACCTTCCCATTCTACTGCATAAAACATCCTAAACCATACTTTGAAGCATCACTATACACCTTAAATCCCTCATTTTCATCAGGTAGGGTCAAAACGGGTGCAGAGGTTAAACACTCCTTTAAAATCTAGAAAGCTTCCTCGCACTTCTCACTCCACTCGAATTTTGACTCTTTCTTCATCAAATTGGTCATTGGCCTTGCTATCTTCCATAAATCTCTCACAAATATCCTATAATAGCCAGCAAAAGCCAGAAAACTCTTCTGTCTATTTTGATCAGCCTGAATTTTAACCTAAATCAACATGACATTCTTAATAGTCTTCTCAATGAATTTTGTCCCCAATCTAATATTCTCACTAAAATTATTCCAGCAAATGGGACTTCTACACTTCCTTCCATACAATGCCTCAAAAGGAGCCATCTCGATGCTCGCATGATAACTATTATTATATGAAAACACAATCAAGTCTAATTGTTCTTCCTAACTACCTTGGAAGTCAATAGCGCACGCTCTCAACATATCTTCCATAGTCTGGTTAGTCCTCTCAGTCTGACCATCGGTTGCAGGGTGAAAAGTCCCTCATCCGTAAGTCTCTTGTGACGCTCATTCTATTTTTGTGGTACACACCACCTTCCCTTGAACCTCAAGCTTCCATCATCATGAATCTTAAAGTCCACTTCCTTAACTTGCTTCATCTTCTCCATAATCTTATCTAGGTGCTCATCTCCAACTTGACCCTCTTTGATCTCGTCGAAAACTGACAACCCCAAAGACAAAGCACTCAATATTGCCTCGATCTACCCATGATTTAAAATTTCTAGGCTAAGCCTTTGCATATCTCGACTCAATTCATCAGGAACTACCAAGGCATTCATGCTATGGCCCGACTTTCTACTCAAAGCATCGGCAACTACATTCGCCTTCCCTTCATGATACTCGATGTTTAGGTCTTAATCCTTAATCAACTGTAACCATCTCCTCTGCCTCATATTGAGATCTTTCTGGGTGAAACTGTACTTCAATCTCTTATGGTCGGTAAAGATCTTACAAGTTTCCCCATAAAGGCAATATCTCCAAATCTTAAAGCCAAAAACAATAACAACTAACTGTAGATCATGGGTAAGGTAATTAGCCTCATATAGTTTCAACTGACGCGACGCGTATGCGATCACATTCCCATTCTATTGCAGAACACATCCTAAACCATTCTTTGAAGCATCACTATACACCTTAAATCCCTCATTTTCATCAGGTAGGGTCAAAACCGGTGCAGAGGTTTAACGCTCCTTTAAAATCTGGAAAGCTTCCTCGCACTTCTTACTCCCCTCGAATTTTGACTCTTTCTTCTTCAAATTGGTCATTGGCCTTGCTATCTTCGATAAATCTCTCACAAATCTCCAATAATAGCCAACTAAACCCAAAAAACTCTTCTGTCTATCTTGAGCAACCTTAACTTGCTTCATCTTCTTCAATGAATTCTGTCCCCAATCCAATATTCTCACTAAAATCATTTTAGCAAATGGGACTTCTACACTTCCTTCCATACAATTCCTCAAAAGGAGCCATCTTGATGCTCGCATGATAACTATTATTATATGAACTCAATCAAGTCTAAGTGGTCTTCCCAGCTACCTTGAAAGTCAATAGCGCGCGCTCTCAACATATCTTTCATAGTCTAGTTAGCCCTCTCAGTGTGACCATCGGTTGCAGGGTGAAATGTCCCTCATCCGTAAGTCTCTTCTTGAGCTCATTCCCTATTTGTGGTACACACCACCTTCGCTTGAACCTCAAGCTTCCATCATCATGAATCTTAAAGTCGACTTCCTTACCTTGCTTCATATTCTCCTTAATCTTATCTAGGTGCTCATCTCCAACTTGACCCTATTTGTTCTCACCGAAAACCAACAAAGCAGTCAATCTTACCTCGATCTCCCCATGATTTAAAATTTCTAGGCTAAGCCTTTGCTTATCTCGACTCAATTCATAAGGAACTACCAAGGCATTCATGCTATGGCTCAAATTTCTACTCAAAGCATCGACAACTACATTCGCATTCCCTTCATGATACTGGATGTCTAGGTCATAATCCTAATTTACTGTAACTATCTCCTCTGCCTGATATTGAGATCTTTCTGGGTGAAAATGTACTTCAAACTCTAATGGCCAGTAAAGATCTTACAAGTTGCCCCATAAAGTTATTGTCTCCAAATCTTGAAAGCAAAAATAATAGCAGCTAACTCTAGACCATGGGTAGGGTAATTAGCCTCATATAGTTTCAACTAACGTGATGCATACGCGATTACCTTCATATTCTACTGCATAACACATCCTAAACCATTCTTTGAAGCACCACTATCCACCTCAAATCCCTTATTTTCATCAGGTACAGAGGTTAAACGCTGCTTTAAAATCTGGAAAGCTTCCTCGCACTTCTCACTCCACTCGAATTTTCACTCTTTCTTCATCAAATTGGTCATTGTCCTTGATATCTTCGAGAAATCTCTCACAAATCTCCTATAATAGCCAGCTAAACTCAGAAAACTTTTCAGCCTATCTTGAGCAGCCTGAATTTTAGCCTGAATCTCCACAATGAATTCAGTCCCCAATCCTATATTCTCACTAAAATCATTCCAGCAAATGGGACTTCTACACTTCCTTCCATACAATGCCTCAAAAGGAGCCATTTTGATGCTCGCATAATAACTATTATTATATGAAAACTCAATCAAGTCTAATTGGTCTTCCCAGCTACCTTGAAAGTCAATAGCGCGCGCTCTCAACATATCTTCCATAGTCTAGTTAGCCCTCTCAGTGTGACCATCGGTTGCAGGGTGAAATGTCCCTCATCCGTATGTCTCTTCTTGAGCTCATTCCCTATTTGTGGTACACACCACCTTCGCTTGAACCTCAAGCTTCCATCATCATGAATCTTAAAGTCGACTTCCTTACCTTGCTTCATATTCTCCTTAATCTTATCTAGGTGCTCATCTCCAACTTGACCCTCTTTGTTCTCACCGAAAACCGACAAAGCACTCAATCTTTCCTCGATCTCCCCATGATTTAAAATTTCTAGGCTAAGCCTTTGCTTATCTCAACTCAATTCATAAGGAACTACCAAGGCATTCATGCTATGGCTCAAATTTCTACTCAAAGCATCGACAACTACATTCGCATTCCCTTCATGATGCTGGATGTCTAGGTCATAATCCTTAATTTACTGTAACTATCTCCTCTGCCTGATATTGAGATCTTTCTGGGTGAAAAAGTATTTCAAACTCTAATGGCCAGTAAAGATCTTACAAGTTGCCCCATAAAGTTATTGTCTCCAAATCTTGAAGGCAAAAATAATAGCAGCTAACTCTAGACCATGGGTAGGGTAATTAGCCTCATATAGTTTCAACTAACGTGATGCATACGCGATTACCTTCATATTCTACTGCATAACACATCCTAAACCATTCTTTGAAGCACCACTATCCACCTCAAATCCCTTATTTTCATCAGGTACAGAGGTTAAACGCTGCTTTAAAATCTGGAAAGCTTCCTCGCACTTCTCACTCCACTCGAATTTTCACTCTTTCTTCATCAAATTGGTCATTGTCCTTGATATCTTCGAGAAATCTCTCACAAATCTCCTATAATAGCCAGCTAAACCCAGAAAACTTTTCTGCCTATCTTGAGCAGCCTGAATTTTAGCCTGAATTTCCATAATGAATTCTGTCCCCAATTCTATATTCTCACTAAAATCATTCCAGCAAATGGGATTTCTACACTTCCTTCCATACAATGCCTCAAAAGGAGCCATCTTGATGCTCGCATAATATATATTTTTATATGAAAAATCAATCAAGTCTAATTAGTCTTCCTAGCTACCTTGAAAGTCAATAGCGCGCGCTCTCAACATATCTTCCATAGTCTAGTTAGCCCTCTCAGTGTGACCATCGGTTGTAGGGTGAAATGTCCCTCATCCGTAAGTCTCTTCTTGAGCTCATTCCCTATTTGTGGTACACACCACCTTCGCTTGAACCTCAAGCTTCCATCATCATGAATCTTAAAGTCGACTTCCTTACCTTGCTTCATATTCTCCTTAATCTTATCTAGGTGCTCATCTCCAACTTGACCCTCTTTGATCTCACCGAAAACCGACAAAGCACTCATTCTTACCTCGATCTCCCCATGATTTAAAATTTCTAGGCTAAGCCTTTGCATATCTCGACTCAATTCATAAGGAACTACCAAGGCATTCATGCTATGGCTCAAATTTCTACTCAAAGCATCGACAACTACATTCGCATTCCCTTCATGATACTGGATGTCTAGGTCATAATCCTTAATTTACTGTAACTATCTCCTCTGCCTGATATTGAGATCTTTCTGGGTGAAAATTTACTTCAAACTCTAATGGCCAGTAAAGATCTTACAAGTTGCCCCATAAAGTTATTGTCTCCAAATCTTGAAGGCAAAAATAATAGCAGCTAATTCTAGACCATGGGTAGGGTAATTAGCCTCATATAGTTTCAACTAACGTGATGCATACGCGATTACCTTCATATTCTACTGCATAACACATCCTAAACCATTCTTTAAAGCACCACTATCCACCTCAAATTCCTTATTTTCATCAAGTACAGAGGATAAACGCTGCTTTAAAATCTGGAAAGCTTCCTCGCACTTCTCACTCAACTCGAGTTTTGACTCATTCTTCATCAAATTGGTCATTGGCCTTGCTATCTTCGATAAATCTCTCACAAATCTCCTATAATAGCCAACTAGACCCAGAAAACTCTTCTGCCTATCTTGAGCAGCCTGAATTTTAGCCTGAATCAACTTGACATTCTTAACAGTCTTCTCATTGAATTTTGTCCCCAATCCTATATTCTCACTCAAATCATTTCAGCAAATGTGACTTCTACACTTCTTCCATACAATGCCTCAAAATGAGCCATCTTGATACTCGCATGACAACTATTTATATATGAAAACTCAATCAAGTCAAATTGGTCTTCCCAACTACCTTGGAAGTCAATAGTGCACGCTCTCAACATATCTTCCATAGTCTGGTTAGTCTTTTCAGTCTAACCATCGGTTGCAGGGTGAAATGTCCCTCATCCGTAAGTCTCTTCTTGAGCTCATTCCATTTTTGTAGTACACACCACCTTCCCTTAAATCTCAATCTTTTATCATCATGAATCTTAAAGTCGACTTCCTTACCTTGCTTCATCTTCTCCTTAATCTTATCTAGGTGATCATCTCCAACTTGACCCTCTTTGATCCCGTCTAAAACTGACAACCCCAATGACAAAGCACTTAATCTTGCCTCAATCTCCCCATGATTTAAAATTTATAGGCTAAGCCTTTTCATATCTCGACTCAATTCTTCAGGAACTACCAAGGCATTCATGCTATGGCTCGACTTTCTACTCAAAGCATCGTCAACTACATTCGCCTTCCCTTCATGATACTGGATGTCTAGGTCATAATCCTTAATCAACTCTAACCATCTGCTCTGCGTCATATTGAGATCTTTCTGGGTGAAAATGTACTTCAAACTCTTATGCTCGGTAAACATCTTACAGGTTGCCCCATAAAGGAATTGTCTTCAAATCTTAAAGGCAAAAACAATAGCAGCTAACAATAGATCATGGGTAGGGGAATTAGCCTCATTTAATTTCAACTGACGCGACGCATACGCGATCACCTTCCCATTCTACTGCATAACTGCTAAGTACCTATTTATACATATTTTTACCCTCTAATATAATACTTTTAGTGTCGTCTATTGAGTTATATGGGTTAAATATTATACTTTTAGGATATTTCGATTTAATCACTTGATAATTATTTTTTGTGTTTAAAAGATGAATTTGTGTCTATAGTAATTATTTAGTGCTAACCTTTGAATAGAGTTCGGAAAGATGCACTAAATTCGAGTATGACTAATTCTGCAGGGCTGATATAGTATTTTGGTCATATCTCACTCATACAGAGTCAAAACATGACGATTCAAGTGGCTACGGAAAGCTGAGATCGAAACCTACAACTTCTTAGGAGAAAGAAAGAGCTAATTCAGTCGAAATTATGTTAGATACCTGCAACCCATATATCTTAAGTGTATTTATAAGTTGAACCATAAATGGCGTAGGCCCACTTGCTTCCAACCACAACAACAAGAATTCACGCAGCAAAGTTAAAATGAAAAGGATACAAAAGCCTAAATAAAAGGAAAGGAGGGTTTTGGTAGGAGGAAAAGAAAAAGAACACGAACATCAAGAATAAAACCCTCACAACAATAACAATATAAGAGGCAGTACGGAGCAGCAGCAAAATAGGAGGGAGTTAGAGGAGGCCGAAGAGGACGAGAGTGAAGGAAGGCAATAGAATACGGAGCAGTGGGAAGACGATATTTCAGTCCGAAATTCGTCCCTCATGAGTTTTCTCTACTCTTTTCTATCTCTTTTCTTTTTTTTTTTATGTTTAATTTAGAGTAGTTTTACATTAATAGGAATATGTAATTGACTATTTGATATATGGGTTTATGAGAATACGTTTTTGTTTGTGTTATAAACGATTAGTTTCTTTTTGGTATTTATACAAGGTTTATTATCTGGCTTTTGATTCATGTTTATTAATTTAGTTTGATCACCTAAATTATTTAATGTTTCTATTGTTAGATTGATAGTAGTTTCAATTAGGTTGCATCTTTCTGGTCTAATTATAATTGCTAGAATCTTGGGTAGCAATTGAATTCAATTAGTTGCAGCTTACTGGCTAATTTCGATTCAGTTGATTGGTGTATCTAATGCTGTCAAGTTTGATGATTTGATACATGCTTTCCTGGTTGGATTAATTTAGCTTGATTAGGATTAAATTTTTGTGCTTTCACGAGATTTAACGAGTAAGAAATATAAAACTAGTAATCTACTTGCTTTCAGTGGGTTATATAGTTAACCAATCTATCATAGGCTAGTCGAATGAGTCAATGATTATACCCAATATCTATAGAAAGTTACATGTCTCCTATTAGCCTCTTTATTATATATTAAAATTGAATTTATTTCCTGCAATTTATATTTTCATTATTTTAGTTTAATAGTTTTAGTATAGTTTTGTTATGTGAAAACCCCCCCATATTATATAATAATAGTCATTTATATAAGTAAACAGTTAGTTTAAGATAATAACGCAATCTCTATGGGTTCGACCCTTGCTTTCCCTATCTATTGGTTACAGTTAGTGAGTGATTTATAAATTTAATTTTTTTGCGGAAACGACATGCACCAAATTTTGGCGCCGTTGCCGGGGACTGTATAATTTATTATTTTAGACATTTGTTTAGGTATTATTATTTATCTCGTTATTTGTTTAATTCTAGGTTCTTGTTGCTTGATCTTATATTTACATTTATATTTTGTGTGACTATTATAGTGAAATGGCAGGAGAAGGTGAAAAGAGATTGAAAGAACATATGTTCGATGCATATGAGACACCCATGATGTTATTTTTCCCGCCTTAGAGAAACCATTCAAACTTTATCCAGGTTTTATCGAAATTCTCCCTAACTTTTATGGTCATGATAAGGAAGATGCTCATAGACATTTAGAAGAATATTCTATTGCTTACTCTACTTTATCGTTAAATGGTAAAGATGATGATGGTATTAAAGTTCATGTTTCCTTTTTACTTTACATGATTTAGCTAGAGATTGGTTACTTTATCTTCCCGTTGGATCTATTACTTCTTGGGATGGCCTGCAGAGATTTTTCTTGAAAAATACCAACCTGCTAACATAACTAGATTAATAAGGAAACAAATATGTAGTATTGAGCAAGATAAAGATGAACAATTGCATAAGTATTGGAAAAGATTTAATAAGCTTTGCATTTCATGTCCACAACATCAACTGAGTGAGAAATTCCTAATTGAATGTTTTTATTATGGTTTGTTAGATAATCAGAAACGTTTAATAGATATCGCTAGTGGTGCAACGCTTGTGAATAAAACTCCTGGTGAAGCTAGAGAGTTAATAACTACTATGGCCCTTAATAGTGAACAATATGGGACGAAAAATGATTCTGAAGTGAAAATCCAAAGGCAACTGAAGAAGCAAACTGAACAAATTGCTGAATTTAAAGTTGTAGTTGCTAATATTAGTAACCAAATTACCCAACATGAGTCTTTGGAAAATTTAGTTATGCAACTAGCTCTCCAAATAGGGCAAGTTCACTCTCATGAGTCTAGTACTCATGAACAAACTGAGAACCATCTCCACCATCTAGACACCCAAATTGAACGCTTGTGTGCCACACTTTGAAACATAGAGAATAATTTAGATGGACAAGTCTTAGAGAAACCTCCAACTTACTTTTTAGGTGAAACTAATGCCACGATTTTAAACAATGATAAGGACTTTAGTTGTATAAGTGAGGTGGATACTAAATTTGAGGCTACCCATGAGGACTCCAAAGAAACCGATAAGAGAGTATGGGATGAGTTTGAATATTCCGATGATGAGGATGATGAACAGTGGTTAGTGGATTATTACACTAAAGACTCTCATATTTTACATTGTTCTTTTGAAAATATTATTATGGAAACAAAATTGGATGGACTTGTAGCAAAACCCTATGAAGAATCTAAAGAAATTGAAGATGTCGGGCATAAGTTATATAACTTTAATGAGGTTGCAGTGGTAGAAATTGAGAATTTAGAGTGGCTATTAAGTATTGAGACCAAACCTAATTCTGATTTTCTAATTAATTCTATGGGAGATACTTCACAAATTGAGCTTGATGGTTTAATTGAAATGCTTCAGAATGACTCACCTTCACCACTTGAAATAGAATAGGACACCACACTTTCTCCTATAGTTGAAGTCAATGATAGCTAAAATGAACAAGACTTTTCTTATGCTCTTGAACCATCCATGCCATTATCTAAGTCACTAAGTTCATATTTTGTACCTAATTATGAGTCTTATAAGCCTAAGTTTGAATTGGTAAACTTACTGCATTTTTGTAACCAAATCAAATGGAAAGAGTCTTTATTTAATTTTCAAAAAACGATTTGCACGTTCAATTTTGCTTTAATATGATAGTTTGGATTGTAGGAAGGCTTTTACTACATTGTGTTTGGAGTGCACGAGAGATAGCTTTAGCTACTGTTGCTTATGGGGCAGCGGGTGTTTGATTGCGGCATGCAATGTACAATTGTCGAGCTAACAACAATAACAACAACGCTACTTGGGAGGCAACCCAAGGCTTTACCTTTAGAAATTTTTTTTTCTCTATTCAATTTTAGTTTTCTTTTCCTTTCTTTGTTTTTAGTAAGAATTTATGATTATAGGCTGATTATTATACTTCAATTTTCACTTCTGACAATTGAGTTTTCCACTAGGGATACTTTGATCCTTAAGTGTGGGGGAGGGGCCTTTTTTTAATCTCATGGTATACGAGTGACAAATGTGGATTTGCTTATTGGTTAAGGGCTCAAACTTATTTTTGTCACTTTGTCACTTCTGCACCATGAAGAATTTTTGTTTCACATGTTCTTAGTAGTTCTCAAGAGTTAGTTGAGTTACATCTTATTCTACCTTCTAGTTCTCTACTGATTTGTTCTTGTGTGATTAGATATGATTCTAGTTGATTTCATATAATAGAATAATGAGTTATTTTAGTCGTCTGGAAATGGATGAGGTTTAGCTTGAGTGAGTGGAAGCAACTAGACACAGAGTGTGGAAGCAACTAGACACAGAGAGTTGAAGCTAATTGCCCACGCATTGATGATTGCATTTACCTCTCTGCACTCAAAGTACATACATGATATTGCTTTGGGAGTGTTTAGACTTTTATGATCACAGAATCAACATTACTAAACTGGCTTTGATGTATAGAGCAATGATTATATGTTTTATCACTTTTCTTAAACATGCTACTTAATACCAGAATGCTCCTGTGTAAATTTTACAGAGTGGATATTACTAAATGAGTGCTGCCACTGTACGATGCTTAGGGGCTACGATCAACACCACTGAAATTGTATTCTAAAGAATCCTCCACCCATCTACACTCTACATTTCGTACTTCAGGGATGTCTTTTCTCTTCCTCCACTTACTAATGCTATTTATTGTGATAGGACTAGTATATTATTAATCATGCTTTGATATCACATTGTGGACAATGTCGATTTTAAGTGTGGGGGAATTTTGGAGTTATTTTGAGCTGAATGATGAAGTTCTACTGGATCGATATTTTGCTGGAATACAGGTGCCGTGATTAAAATAAAAAAAAATAAAAAAAAATAAATGAAAAAATTATTGATTGTCATATTTAAGGGGAGGTGCTGCCGAAAATTTTCTTAAGCTTGATTTATGTATTTGCATCGGCATAGTAGTTTTATTCTTGTGCATTCGTAGAAAAATAATGTGCTTTTGTTTGCATTAGTTTTAGGATTTGTTTGCATTATTTAGGATTTCATCTTTTACTTTTTTAAGGAATGGCTATTAGTAAGTTGATAAGAAACTCTAATCTAACTTGTATTCAACAACAAAAAAAAGTTCAAAAATAAAGATTTTGGGAATCCCTTTGTGACGGTAAGAGAATGGTCAAACTTGAGAGATTCATAATATAATTGGAAAAATTATCTTGCTTCTCTTAAATAAGTTGGCTAGATAGATAGACCAAAACCTGTGAGCTTCTGAGCCTATTAAACTAACACATCTAAACCAATTTTTATTTTTCTTTCTTGTGTGATAGCTCCTCAACGAAGTATGGCTCTTGAACTTGACTTGGTACTCTTTGAGGCTTTTGTGACAAATGTTATGAAGAAATGATTTAGGCGTTCTTTTCATATTTTTTTAGCCTCAGATTTTTTTCTTTTATATAATATTTCCCTTTGTTTAGCCCTTTCGAGGCTTAAAATCCTTATTTATTTATTAACCATACATTACAAACGTGCGGCCTCCTACATATTCTACCCAAGCCTGGCTAAGGGGAGTTATTATGTTGAGTTTGTAGTGCAAGTTTTTTTTTTTATGATGAAAAAAAAATTGTGAAAATAAAAGGGAAGAAAAACAAACTAGGAGTTCTGACATTGAAAAAAACAAATTATTTGAGAAGAAAAATAGAAAAAAAAAAGTGTTTGAAGATTATAGATTGGTAGAAATGCTATGAATATATTTGGAATTGTTGCAATTGCATTATTATTTATGAAGGCGTGGTGAATGATATAATTTTAAGAAGAAAAAAAAAGTTGGAGTATGATGTTCAATATATAAATGGAGTTTGTTGTGACTAAAACATCTTAAGTCATGTATTTTTGCTCCCTTTAGTTTGGCTTCTTTTAAGTCCACATTCCTAAATATTTTCCCTACCCTTTAACCTTGGCTACGTTACAACCCTTTGCAAGCCCTTTTGATCTTTATGCATCTCGTCACCCTTAAATTAGAGAATTGAGACGATAGTCAAGTTTAAAGAAAAATACATCATTTAGAGTTGACTTGGTTACATGTTTGAGTGAATATTATTTAACCCTAAACACATCAGAGTAGAGTGTTAAAATTTATACCTGTGAGGGTCTATCTATTGAACCTGATGCATTTATAAATGTGACCTCATGCTAGCTATCTTCGAGTTGCAAAGAAAATCATTTGTCCATGAGTATTATGAGTTTTGATAGTATGACACTTTCAATGCCAAGAGTATAACATTCCTACTAACGTTTTCTCAATGTTTTTGTGACTAACTTAAAATGTTTTAGTTTCTTATCTTATAGTTGTCTAATTTAGTTATTTCCAATAGAGAAATTTGAGGTGGTGAATTAGATCTTGCCTTTAGTTGGTAGTTTGCATTTAGTTTACTTTTAGTAGTATTTTGATCGAGGACGACCAAAAGCTATGTCTGGGAAAATTTGATAAGTGTCTATTTATACATAATTTTACCCTCCAATATAATAATTTTAGTGTCGTCTATTGAGTTATATGGGTTAAATATTATACTTTTAGGATATTTCGGTTTAATCACTTGAAAGATGAATTTGTGTCTATATTAATTATTTAGTGCTAACCTATTTGAATACAGTTTGGAAAGATGCACTAAATTCGAGTATTACTAATTCTACAGAGCTGATATAGTATTTTGGTCATATCTCACTCATACGGAGTCAAAACGAGACGATTCAAGTGGCTACTGAAGGCTGAGATCGAAACCTACAACTTCTTGGAAGAAAGCAAGAGCTAATTCAGCTGTTTACTGGGTCGAAATTATGTTACATACCTGCAGCCCATATATCTTAACTTAATTTATAAGTTGTAACATAAATGGGGTAGGCCCACTTGCTTCAAACCACAATAACAAGAATTCACGCAGCAAAGTTAAAAAGAAAAGGATACAAAACCCAAATAAAAGGAACGGAGGGTTTTGGTTGGAGGAAAAGAAAAAGCACACGAACAGCAAGAATAAAACCCTCACAACAACAACAATATAAGAGGTAGTACGGAGCAGCAGCGAAATAGAAGGGAGTCGAAGGAGACCGAAGAGGACGAGAGTGAAGGAAGGCAATAGAATACGGAGCATTAGGAAGACGAAATTTCAGTTCGAAATTCGCCCCTCATGAGTTTCCTCTACTCTTTTCTATCTCTTTTCTTTATTTTTATGTCTAATTTAGAGTAGTTTTACACTAATAGGAACATGTTAATTGACTATTTAATTTATGGGCTTATGAGATTACATTTTTGTTTGTGTTATAAACGATTAGTTTCTTTTGGGTATATATGCAAGGTTTATTATCTGGCTTTTGATTCATGTTTATTGATTTAGTTTGATCACCTAAATTATTTCATGTTTCCATTGTTAGATTGATAGTAGTTTTAATTAGGTTGCAGCTTTCTGGTCTAATTATAATTGCTAGAATCTTGTGTAGTAATTGAATTCAATTAGTTGCAGTTTACTAGCTAATTTGGGTTCAGTTGATTGGTGTATCTAATGATGTCAAGTTTGATAATTTGATACATGCATTCCTGGTTCGATTAATTTAGCTTAATTAGGATTAAATTTTCGTGCTTTGACGGGATTTAACGAGTAAGAAAGATAAAACTAGTAATCTACTTGCTTTCAATGGGTTACACAGTTAACCAATCTATCCTAGGCTAGTCGAATGAGTCAATGATTATACCTAATATCTATAGAAAGTTGCAAGTCTCCTATTAGCCTCTTTACTATATATTAAAACCGAATTTATTTCTTGCAATTTACATTTTCATTATTTTAGTTTAATAGTTTTAGTTTAGTTTTGATATGTGAAACCCCCCCCCCATATTATATAATAATAGTCGTTTATATAAGTAAACAATTAGTTTAAGATAATAACGCAATCTCTATGGGTTCGACCCTTGGTGTCCCTATCTATTGGTTGGAGTTAGTGAGTGATTTATAAATTTCATTTTGTTGCGGAAACGACACGCACATAACACATCCTAAACCATTCCTTGAAGCATCACTATACACCTCAAATCCCTCATTTTCATCAGGTAGGGTCAATACGGGTGCAGAGGTTTAACGCTGCTTTAAAATCTGGAAAGCTTCCTCGCACTTCTCACTCCACTCAAATTTTGACTCTTTCTTCATCAAATTGGTCATTGGCACTGCTATCTTCGAGAAATCTCTCAAAAATCCCCTATAATAGCCAGCTAAATGCAGAAAACTCTTCTGCCTTTCTTGAGCAACCTCAATTTTAGCCTGAATCAACTTGACATTCTTAACAGTCTCCAATCCCATATTCGCACTAGAATCATTCCCGCAAATGGGACTTCTACACTTCCATCCATACAATGCCTCAAAAGGAGCTATCTTAATGCTCGCATGATAACTATTATTATATGAAAACTCAATAAAGTCTAATTGGTCTTCCGAACTACCTTGGAAATCAATAGCGCATGCTCTCAACATATCTTCCGTAGTCTGGTTAGTCTCTTCTTGAGCTCATTCCATTTTTGTGGTACACACCACCTTTCCTTGAACCTCAATCTTCCATCATCAAGAATCTTAAAGTCGACTTCCTTACCTTGCTTCATCTTCTCCTTAATCTTATCTACGTGCTCATCTCCAACTTGACCCTCTTTGATCTCGTCGAAAACTAACAACCTTAATGACAAAGCACTTATTCTTGCCTCAATCTCTCATGATTTAAAATTTCTAGGCTAAGCCTTGGCATATCTCGACTCAATTCATCAGGAACTACCAAGGCATTCATGCTATGGCTCGACTTTCTACTCAAAGTACCGGCAACTACATTCGCCTTCCCTTCATGATACTGGATGTCTAGGTCATTATCCTTAATCAACTGTAACCATCTCCTTTGCCTCATATTGAGATATTTCTGGGTGAAAATGTACTTCAAATTCTTATAGTCGGTAAAGATCTTACAAGTCGCCTCATAAAGGTAATGTCTCCAAATCTTAAAGGCAAAAACAATAACTGCTATCTCTAGATCATGGGTAGGGTAATTAGCCTCATATCGTTTCAACTGACGCGATGCATACACGATCACCTTTCTATTCTACTGCATAACACATCCTAAACCATTCTTTAAAGCATCTTTATACCTCAAATCCCACATTTTCATCAGGTGGTGTCAAAACGGGTACAGAGGTTAAAAACTCCTTCAAAATCTAGGAAGCTTCCTCGCACTTCTCACTCCATTCGAATATTGACTCCTTCTTCATCAAATTGGTCATTGGCCTTGCTATCTTCGATAAATCTCTCACCAATCTCCTATAATAGCCACCTAAACCAAGAAAACTTTTCTGCCTATCTGGAGCAGCCTTAATTTTAGCCTGAATGTCCACAATGAATTCTGTCCCCAATCCTATATTCTCACTAAAATCATTCCAGCAAATGGGACTTCTACACTTCCTTCCATACAATGCCTCAAAAGGAGCCATCTTGATGCTCGCATAATAACTATTATTATATGAAAACTCAATCAAGTCTAATTGGTCATCCCAGCTACCTTGAAAGTCAATAGCGCGCGCTCTCAACATATCTTCCATTGTCTAGTTAGCCCTCTCAGTGTGACCATCGGTTGCAGGGTGAAATGTCCCTCATCCGTGAGTGTCTTCTTGTGCTCATTCTCTATTTGTGGTACACACCACCTTCGCTTGAACCTCAAGCTTCCATCATCATGAATCTTAAAGTTGACTTCCTTACCTTGCTTCATATTCTCCTTAATCTTATCTAGGTGCTCATCTCCAACTTGACCCTCTTTGTTCTCACCGTAAACCGACAAAGCACTCAATCTTACCTCGATCTCCCCATGATTTAAAATTTCTAGGCTAAGCCTTTGCATATCTCGACTCAATTCATAAGGAACTACCAAGGCATTCATGCTATGGCTCAAATTTCTACTCAAAGCATCGACAACTACATTCGCATTCCCTTCATGATACTGGATGTCTAGGTCATAATCCTTAATTTACTGTAACTATCTCCTCTGCCTGATATTGAGATCTTTCTGGGTGAAAATGTACTTCAAACTCTAATGGCCAGTAAAGATCTTACAAGTTGCCCCATAAAGTTATTGTCTCCAAATCTTGAAGGCAAAAATAATAGCAGCTAACTCTAGACCATGGGTAGGGTAATTAGCCTCATATAGTTTCAACTAACATGATGCATACACGATTACCTTCACATTCTACTGCATAACACATCCTAAACCATTCTTTGAAGCACCACTATCCACCTCAAATCCCTTATTTTCATCAGGTACAGAGGTTAAACGCTGCTTTAAAATCTGGAAAGCTTCCTCGCACTTCTCACTCCACTCGAATTTTCACTCTTTCTTCATCAAATTGGTCATTGTCCTTGATATCTTCGAGAAATCTCTCACAAATCTCCTATAATAGCCAGCTAAACCCAGAAAACGTTTCTGCCTATCTTGAGCAGCCTGAATTTTAGCCTGAATCTCCACAATGAATTCTGTCCCCAATTATATATTCTCACTAAAATCATTCCAGCAAATGGATTTTCTACACTTCCTTCCATACAATGCCTCAAAAGGAGCCATCTTGATGCTCGCATAATAACAATTATTATATGAAAACTCAATCAAGTCTAATTGGTCTTCCCAACTACCATGGAAGTCAATAGCGCACGCTCTCAACATATTTTCCATTGTCTGGTTAGTCTTTTCAGTCTAACCATCGGTTGCAGGGTGAAATGTCCCTCATCCGTCAGTCTCTTCTTGAGCTCATTCCATTTTTGTAGTACACACCACCTTCCCTTGAACCTCAAGCTTCCATCATCATGAATCTTAAAGTCGACTTCCTTACCTTACTTCATCTTCTCCATAAACTTATCTAGGTGCTCATCACTAACTTGACCCTTTTTTATCTCGTCGAAAATTGACAACCTCAATGACAAAGAACTCAATCTTGCCTCGATCTCCCCATGATTTTAAATTTCTAGGCTAAGCCTTTGCATATCTCGAGTCAAATTCATCAGGAACTACCAAGGCTTTCATGCTAAGGCTTGACTTTCTACTCAAAGCATCGGCAACTACATTCGCCTTCCCTTCATGATACTGGATGTCTAGGTCTTAATCCTTAATCATCTCTAACCATCTCCTCTGCCTCATATTGAGATCTTTCTGGGTGAAACCGTACTTCAAACTCTTATGGTGGGTAGATCTTACAAGTTTCCCCATAAAGGCGATGTCTCTAAATCTTAAAGGCAAAAACCAATAACAACTTACTCTAGATCATGGGTAGGGTAATTAGCCTCATATAGTTTCAACTGACGTGACGCATACGCGATCACCTTCCCATTCTACTGCATAACACATCGTAAACCATTCTTTGAAGCATCACTATACACCTCAAATCCCTCATTTTCAAGAGGTAGGGTCAAAACGGGTGCAGAGGTTAAACGCTCCTTTAAAATCTGGAAAGCTTCCTCGCACTTCTCACTCCACTTGAATTTTGACTCTTTCTTCATCAAATTGGTCATTGGCCTTGCTATCTTCGATAAATCTCTCACAAATCTCCTATAATAGCCAGCTAAACCCAGAAAACTCTTCTGCCTATCTTGAGCAGCTTGAATTTTAGCCTGAATCAACTTGACATTCTTAACAGTCTTCTCAATGAATTTTGTCCCCAATCCTATAGTCTCACTAAAATCATTCCAGCAAATGGGACTTCTACACTTCCTTCCATACAATGCCTCGAAAGGAGCCATCTTGATGCTCGCATGATAACTATTATTATATGAAAACTCAATCAAGTCTAATTGGTCTTGCCAACTACCTTGGAAGTCAATAGCGCACTCTCTCAACAAGTCTTCCATAGTCTGGTTAGTCTTTTTAGTCCGATTGTTGCAGGGTGAAATGTCCCTCATCCGTAAGTCTCTTCTTGAGCTCATTCCATTTTTGTGGTACACACCACTTTCACTTGAACCTCAAGCTTCCATCATCATGAATCTTAAAGTCGACTTCCTTACCTTGCTTCATCTTCTCCTTAATCTTATCTAGGTGCTCATCTCCAACTTGACCCTCTTTGATCTCATCGAAACTGACAAAGCACTCAATCTTACCTCGATCTCCCCATGATTTAAAATTTCAAGGCTAAGCCTTTGCATACCTCGACTCAATTTATAAGGAACTACCAAGGCATTCATGCTATGGCTCAAATTTCTACTCAAAGCATCGACAACTACATTCGCATTCCCTTCATGATACTGGATGTCTAGGTCATAATCCTTAATTAACTGTAACTATCTCCTGTTCCTCATATTGAGATCTTTCTGGGTGAAAATGTACTTCAAACTCTTGTGGCCGGTAAAGATCTTACAAGTTGCCCCATAAAGTTATTGTCTCCGAATCTTGAAGGCAAAAATAATAGCAGCTAACTCTAGATCATGGGTAGGGTAATTATCCTCATATAGTTTCAACTAACGTGACGCATACGCGATTACCTTACCATTCTACTGCGTAACACATCCTAAACCATTCTTTAAAGCATCACTATACACCTCAATTCCCTTTTCTTCATCAGGTAGTGTCAAAATGGGTGCAGAGGTTAAATACTCCTTTAAAATCTGGAAAGCTTCCTCGCACTTCTCACTCAACTCGAGTTTTGACTCTTTCTTCATGAAATTGGTCATTGGCCTTGCTATCTTCGATAAATCTCTCACAAATCTCTTATAATAGCCAACTAGATCCAGAAAACTCTTCTGCCTATCTTGAGCAGCCTGAATCAACTTGACATTCTTAACAGTCTTCTCAATGAATTTTGTCCCCAATCCTATATTCTCACTAAAATCATTTCAGCAAATGTGTCTTCTACACTTCTTCCATACAATGCCTCAAAATGAGCCATCTTGATACTCGCATGATAACTATTTATATATGAAAACTCAATCAAGTCAAATTGGTCTTCCCAACTACCTTGGAAGTCAATAATGCACGCTCTCAACATATCTTCCATAGTCTGGTTAGTCTTTTCAGTCTAACCATCGGTTGCAGGGTTAAATGTCCCTCATCCGTAAGTCTCTTCTTGAGCTCATTCCATTTTTGTAGTACACACCACCTTCCCTTGAATCTCAAGCTTCTATCATCATGAATCTTAAAGTCGACTTCCTTACCTTGCTTCATCTTCTCCTTAATCTTATCTAGGTGCTCATCTCCAACTTGACCCTCTTTGATCTCGTCTAAAACTAACAACCCTAATGACAAAGCACTTATTCTTGCCTCAATCTCCCATGATTTAAAATTTATAGGCTAAGCCTTTGCATATCTCGACTCAATTCATCGGGAACTACCAAGGCATTCATGCTATGGCTCGACTTTCTACTCAAAGCATCGTCAACTACATTCGCCTTCCCTTCATGATACTGGATGTCTAGGTCATAATCCTTAATCAACTCTAACCATCTCCTCTGCGTCATATTGAGATTTTTCTGGGTGAAAATGTACTTCAAACTCTTATGCTCAGTAAAGATCTTACAAGTTGCCCCATAAAGGAAATGTCTTCAAATCTTAAAGGCAAAAACAATAGCAGCTAACAATAGATCATGGGTAGGGGAATTAGCCTCATTTAATTTCAACTGACGCGACGCATACGCGATCACCTTCCCATTCTACTGCATAACTGCTAAGTGCCTATTTATACATATTTTAACCCTCTAATATAATACTTTTAGTGTCGTCTATTGAGTTATATGGGTTAAATATTATACTTTTAGGATATTTCGGTTTAATCACTTGATAATTATTTTTTGTGTTTAAAAGATGAATTTGTGTCTATAGTAATTATTTAGTGCTAACCTATTTGAATAGAGTTCGGAAAGATGCACTAAATTCGAGTATGACTAATTCTGCAGGGCTGATATAGTATTTTGGTCATATCTCACTCATACGGAGTCAAAACAAGACGATTCAAGTGGCTACGGAAAGTTGAGATCGAAACCTACAACTTCTTAGAAGAAAGAAAGAGCTAATTCAGTCGAAATTATGTTACATACCTGCAGCCCATATATCTTAAGTGTATTTATAAGTTGAAACATAAATGGCGTAGGCCCACTTGCTTCCAACCACAACAACAAGAATTCACGCAGCAAAGTTAAAATGAAAAGGATACAAAAGCCTAAATAAAAGGAAAGGAGGGTTTTGGTAGGAGGAAAAGAAAAAGCACACGAACATCAAGAATAAAACCCTCACAACAATAACAATATAAGAGGCAGTACGGAGCAGCAGCGAAATAGGAGGGAGTCAGAGGAGGCCGAAGAGGACGAGAGTGAAGGAAGGCAATAGAATACGGAGCAGTGGGAAGACGATATTTCAGTTCGAAATTCGTCCCTCATGAGTTTTCTCTACTCTTTTCTATCTCTTTTCTTTGTTTTTATGTTTAATTTAGAGTAGTTTTACATTAATAGGAATATGTAATTGACTATTTGATATATGGGTTTATGAGATTACGTTTTTGTTTGTGTTATAAACGATTAGTTTCTTTTGGGTATTTATACAAGGTTTATTATCTGGCTTTTGATTCATGTTTATTAATTTAGTTTGATCACCTAAATTATTTCATGTTTCTATTGTTAGATTGATAGTAGTTTCAATTAGGTTGCATCTTTCTGGTCTAATTATAAGTGCTAGAATCTTGTGTAGCAGTTGAATTCAATTAGTTGCAGCTTACTGGCTAATTTCGATTCAGTTGATTGGTGTATCTAATGCTGTCAAGTTTGATGATTTGATACATGCTTTCCTGGTTGGATTAATTTAGCTTGATTAGGATTAAATTTTCGTGCTTTCACGGGATTTAACGAGTAAGAAATATAAAACTAGTAATCTACTTGCTTTCAGTGGGTTATATAGTTAACCAATCTATCATAGGTAATCGAATGAGTCAATGATTATACCCAATATCTATAGAAAGTTACATGTCTCCTATTAGCCTCTTTATTATATATTAAAACTGAATTTATTTCCTGCAATTTATATTTTCATTATTTTAGTTTAATAGTTTTAGTATAGTTTTGTTATGTGAAAACCCCCCATATTATATAATAATAGTCATTTATATAAGTAAACAGTTAGTTTAAGATAATAACGCAATCTCTATGGGTTCGACCCTTACTTTCCCTATCTATTGGTTACAGTTAGTGAGTGATTTATAAATTTAATTTTTTTGCGGAAACGACACGCACCAAATTTTGGCGCCGTTGCCGGGGACTGTTTAATTTATTATTTTTGACTATTGTTTAGGTATTATTATTTATCTCGTTATTTGTTTAATTCTAGGTTCTTGTTGCTTGATCTTATATTTACATTTATATTTTGTGTGACTATTATAGTGAAATGGCAGGAGAAGGTGAAAAGAGATTGAAAGAACATATGTTCGATGCATATGAGACACCCATGATGTTATTTTTCCCGCCTTAAAGAAACCATTCAAACTTGATCCAGGTTTTATCGAAATTCTTCCTAACTTTTATGGTCATGATAAGGAAGATGCTCATAGACATTTAGAAGAATATTCTCTTGCTTTCTCTACTTTATCGTTAAATGGTAAGGATGATGATGGTATTAAAGTTCGTGTTTCCTTTTTACTTCACATGATTTAGCTAGAGATTGGTTACTTTATCTTCCCGTTGGATCTATTACTTCTTGGGATGGCCTGCAGAGATTTTTCTTGAAAAATACCAACCTGCTAACATGACTAGATTAATAAGGAAACAAATATGTAGTATTAAGCAAGATAAAGATGAACAATTGCATGAGTATTGGAAAAGATTTAATAAGCTTTGCATTTCATGTCCACAACATCAACTGAGTGAGAAATTCCTAATTAAATGTTTTTATTATGGTTTGTTAGATAATCAGAAACATTTAATAGATATCGCTAGTGGTGCAACGTTAGTGAATAAAACTCTTGGTGAAGCTAGAGAGTTAATAACTACTATGGCCCTTAATAGTGAACAAAATGGGACGAAAAATGATTCTGAAGTGAAAATCCAAAGGCAACTGAAGGAGCAAACTGAACAAATTGCTGAATTTAAAGTTGTAGTTGCTAATATTAGTAACCAAATTACCCAACATGAGTCTTTGGAAAATTTAGTTAAGCAACTAGCTCTCCAAATAGGGCAAGTTCACTCTCATGAGTCTAGTACTCATGAACAAACTGAGAACCATCTCCACCATCTAGACACCCAAATTGAACGCTTGTGTTCCACACTTAGAAACATAGAGAATAATTTAGATGGACAAGTCTTAGAGAAACCTCCAACTTATTTTTTAGGTGAAACTAATGCCACGATTTTAAACAATGATAAGGACTTTAGTTGTATAAGTGAGGTGGATAATAAATTTAAGGCTACCCATGAGGACTCCAAAGAAACGGATTAGAGAGTATGGGATGAGTTTGAATATTCCGATGATGAGGATGATGAACAGTGGTTAGTGGATTATTACACTAAAGACTCTCATATTTTACATTGTTCTTTTGAAAATATTATTATGGAAACAAAATTGGATGGACTTGTAGCAAAACCCTATGAAGAATCTAAAGAAATTGAAGATGTCGGGCATAAGTTATATAACTTTAATGAGGTTGCAGTGGTAGAAATTGAGAATTTAGAGTGGCTATTAGGTATTGAGACCAAACCTAATTCGGATTTTCTAATTAATTCTATGGGAGATACTTCACAAATTGAGCTTGATGGTTTAATTGAAATGCTTCAGAATGACTCACCTTCACCACTTGAAATAGAAGAGGACACCACACTTTCTCCTATAGTTGAAGTCAATGATAGCTAAAATGAACAAGACTTTTCTTATGCTCTTGAACCATCCATGCCATTATCTAAGTCACTAAGTTCATATTTTGTACCTAATTATGAGTCTTATAAGCCTAAGTTTGAATTGGTAAACTTACTGCCTTTTTGTAACCAAATCAAATGGAAAGAGTCTTTATTTAATTTTCTAAAAATGATTTGCACGTTCAATTTTGCTTTAATATGATAGTGTGGTTTGTAGGAAGGCTTTTACTACATTGTGTTTGGAGTGCACGAGAGATAGCTTTAGCTACTATTTCTTATGGGGCAGCGGGTGTTTGATTGCGGCATGCAATGTACAATTGTCGAGCTAACAACAATAACAACAACGCTACTTGGGAGGCAACCCAAGGCTTTACCTTTACAAATTTTTTTTTCTCTATTCAATTTTAGTTTTCTTTTCCTTTCTTTGTTTTTAGTAAGAATTTATGATTATAGGCCGATTATTGTACTTCAATTTTCACTTTCTTACAATTGAGTTTTCCACTAGGGATACTTTGATCGTTAAGTGTGGGGGAGGGGCGTTTTTTTAATCTCATGGTATACGAGTGACAAATGTGGATTTGCTTATTGGTTAAGGGCTCAAACTTATTTTTTGTCACTTTGTCACTTCTGCACCATGAAGAATTTTTGTTTCACATGTTCTTAGTAGTTCTCAAGAGTTAGTTGAGTTACATCTTATTCTACCTTCTAGTTCTCTACTGATTTGTTCTTGTGTGATTAGATATGCTTCTAGTTGATTTCATGTAATAGAATAATGAGTTATTTTAGTCGTCTGGAAATGGACGAGGTTTAGCTTGAGTGAGTGGAAGCAACTAGACACAGAGAGTGGAAGCAACTAGACACAGAGAGTTGAAGCTAATTGCCCACGCATTGATGATTGCATTTACCTCTCTGCACTCAAAGTACATACATGATATTGCTTTGGGAGTGTTTAGAATTTTATGATCACAAAATCAACATTACTAAACTGACTTTGATGTATAGAGCAATGATTATATGTTTTATCACTTTTCTTAAACATGCTACTTAATACCAGAATGCTCCTGTGTAAATTTTACAGAGTGGATATTACTAAATGAGTGCTGCCACTGTACGATGCTTAGGGGCTACGATCAACACCACTGAAATTGTATTCTAAAGAATCCTCCACCCATATACACTCTACATTTCGTACTTCAGGGATGTCTTTTCTCTTCCTCCACTTACTAATGCTATTTATTGTGATAGGACTAGTATATCTTTAATCATGCTTTGATATCACATTGAGGACAATGTCGATTTTAAGTGTGGGGGAATTTTGGAGTTATTTTGAGCTGAATGATGAAGTTGTGCTGGATCGATATTTTGCTGGAATACAGGTGCCGTGATTAAAATAAAAAAAATAAAAAAAAATAAATGAAAAAATTATTGATTGTCATATTTAAGGGGAGGTGCTGCCGAAAATTTTCTTAAGCTTGATTTGTGTATTTGCATCGGCATAGTAGTTTTATTCTTGTGCATTCGTAGAAAAATAATGTGCTTTTGTTTGCATTAGTTTTAGGATTTGTTTGCATTATTTAGGATTTCACCTTTTACTTTTTTAAGGAAAGGCTATTAGTAAGTTGATAAGAAACTCTGATCTAACTTGTATTCAACAACAAAAAAAAGTTCAAAAATAAAGATTTTGGGAATCCCTATGTGATTGGTAAGAGAAAGGTCAAACTTGCGAGATTCATAATATAATTGGAAAAATTATCTTGCTTCTCTTAAATAAGTTGGCTCGATTGATAGACCAAAACCTGTGAGCTTCTGAGCCTATTAAACTAACACATCTGAACCAATTTTTATTTTTCTTTCTTGGGTGATAGCTCCTCAACGAAGTATGGCTCTTGAACTTGACTTGGTACTCTTTGAGGCTTTTGTGACAAATGTTATGAAGAAATGATTTAGGCGTTCTTTTCATATGTTTTTAGCCTCAGATATTTTTCTTTTATATAATATTTCCCTTTGTTTAGCCCTTTTGAGGCTTAAAATCCTTATTTATTTATTAACCATACATTACAAACTTGCGGCCTCCTACATATTCTACCCAAGCCTGGCTAAGGGGAGTTATTATGTTGAGTTTGTAGTGCAAGTTTTTTTTTTTTTATGATGAAAAAAAAATTGTGAAAAGAAAAGGGAAGAAAAACAAAATCGGAGTTCTGACATTGAAAAAAACAAATTATTTGAGAAGAAAAAAAAAAAAAAAGTGTTTGAAGATTATAGATTGGTAGAAATGCTATGAATATATTTGGAATTGTTGCAATTGCATTATTATTTATGAAGGCGTGGTGAATGATATAATTTTAAGAAGAAAAAAAAGTTGGAGTATGATGTTCAATATATAAATGGAGATTGTTGTGACTAAAACATCTTAAGTCATGTATTTTTGCTCCCTTTAGTTTGGCTTCTTTTAAGTCCACATTCCTAAATATTTTCCCTACCCTTTAACCTTGGCCACGTTACAACCCTTTGCAAGCCCTTTTGATCTTTATGCATCTCGTCACCCTTAAATTAGAGAATTGAGACGATAGTCAAGTTTAAAGAAAAATACATCATTTAGAGTTGACTTGGTTACATGTTTGAGTGAATATTATTTAACCCTAAACACATGAGAGTAGAGTGTTAAAATTTATACCTGTGAGGGTCTATCTATTGAACCTGATGCATTCATAAATGTGACCTCATGCTAGCTATCTTTGAGTTGCAAAGAAAATCATTTGTCCATGAGTATTATGAGTTTTGATAGTATGACACTTTCAATGCCAAGAGTATAACATTCCTACTAACGTTTTCTCAATGTTTTTGTGACTAACTTAAAATGTTCTAGTTTCTTATCTTATACTTGTCTAATTTAGTTATTTCCAATAGAGAAATTTGAGGTGGTCAATTAGATCTTGCCTTTAGTTGGTAGTTTGCATTTAGTTTACTTTTAGTAGTATTTTGATCGAGGACGACCAAAAGCTGAGTCTGGGAAAATTTGATAAGTGTCTATTTATACTTATTTTTACCCTCTAATATAATAATTTTAGTGTCGTCTATTGAGTTTTATGGGTT
Source organism: Beta lomatogona (assembly GCA_947646795.1). Lineage (NCBI taxonomy): Eukaryota > Viridiplantae > Streptophyta > Magnoliopsida > Caryophyllales > Amaranthaceae > Beta > Beta lomatogona. The sequence goes on along the minus strand of CANSNZ010000540.1, from coordinate 1,052,871 downwards.
AAATATTATACTTTTAGGATATTTCGGTTTAATCACTTGAAAGATGAATTTGTGTCTATATTAATTATTTAGTGCTAACCTATTTGAATACAGTTTGGAAAGGTGCACTAAATTCGAGTATTACTAATTCTACAGAGCTGATATAGTATTTTGGTCATATCTCACTCATACGGAGTCAAAACGAGACGATTCAAGTGGCTTCTGAAGGCTGAGATCGAAACCTACAACTTCTTGGAAGAAAGCAAGAGCTAATTCAGCTGTTTACTGGGTCGAAATTATGTTACATACCTGCAGCCCATATATCTTAACTTAATTTATAAGTTGTAACATAAATGGGGTAGGCCCACTTGCTTCAAACCACAACAACAAGAATTCACTCAGTAAAGTTAAAAAGAAAAGGATACAAAACCCAAATAAAAGGAACGGAGGGTTTTGGTTGGAGGAAAAGAAAAAGCACACGAACAGCAAGAATAAAACCCTCACAACAACAACAATATAAGAGGTAGTACGGAGCAGCAGCGAAATAGAAGGGAGTCGAAGGAGACCGAAGAGGACGAGAGTGAAGGAAAGCAATAGAATACGGAGCATTAGGAAGACAAAATTTCAGTCCGAAATTCGCCCCTCATGAGTTTCCTCTACTCTTTTCTATCTCTTTTCTTTATTTTTATGTCTAATTTAGAGTAGTTTTACACTAATAGGAACATGTTAATTGACTATTTGATTTATGGGTTTATGAGATTACATTTTTGTTTGTGTTATAAACGATTAGTTTCTTTTGGGTATTTATGCAAGGTTTATTATCTGGCTTTTGATTCATGTTTATTGATTTAGTTTGATCACCTAAATTATTTCATGTTTCCATTGTTAGATTGATAGTAGTTTTAATTAGGTTGCAGCTTTCAGGTATAATTATAATTGCTAGAATCTTGTGTAGCAATTGAATTCAATTAGTTGCAGCTTACTAGCTAATTTGGGTTCAGTTGATTGGTGTATCTAATGATGTGAAGTTTGATAATTTGATACATGCTTTCCTGGTTGGATTAATTTAGCTTAATTAAGATTAAATTTTTGTGCTTTGACGGGATTTAACGAGTAAGAAAAATAAAACTAGTAATCTACTTGCTTTCAATGGGTTACATAGTTAACCAATCTATCCTAGGCTAGTCGAATGAGTCAATGATTATACCTAATATCTATAGAAAGTTACAAGTCTCCTATTAGCCTCTTTACTATATATTAAAACCGAATTTATTTCCTGCAATTTATATTTTCATTATTTTAGTTTAATAGTTTTAGTTTAGTTTTGATATGTGAAACCCCCTCCCCCATATTATATAATAATAGTCATTTATATAAGTAAACAATTAGTTTAAGATAATAACACAATCTCTATGGGTTCGACCCTTGCCGTCCCTACCTATTGGTTAGAGTTAGTGAGTGATTTATAAATTTAATTTTGTTGCGGAAACGACACGCACATAACACATCCTAAACCATTCTTTGAAGCATCACTATACACCTCAAATCCCTCATTTCATCAGGTAGGGTCAAAACGGGTGCAGAGGTTTAACGCTGCTTTAAAATCTCGAAAGCTTCCTCGCACTTCTCACTCCACTCAAATTTTGACTCTTTCTTCATCAAATTGGTCATTGGCATTGCTATCTTCGAGAAATCTCTCAAAAATCCCCTATAATAGCCAGCTAAACGCAGAAAACTCTTCTGCCTATCTTGAGCAGCCTCAATTTTAGCCTGAATCAACATGACATTCTTAACAGTCTCCAATCCCATATTCGCACTAGAATCATTCCAGCAAATGGGACTTCTACACTTCCATCCATACAATGCCTCAAAAGGAGCTATCTTAATGCTCGCATGATAACTATTATTATATGAAAACTCAATAAAGTCTAATTGGTCTTCCGAACTACCTTGGAAGTCAATAGCGCATGCTCTCAACATATCTTCCATAGTCTGGTTAGTCTTCTCTGTCTGACCATCGGTTGTAGGGTGAAACGTCCCTCATCCGTAAGTCTCTTCTTGAGCTCATTCCATTTTTGTGGTACACACCACCTTTCCTTGAACCTCAATCTTCCATCATCAAGAATCTTAAAGTCGACTTCCTTACCTTGCTTCATCTTCTCCTTAATCTTATGTATGTGCTCATCTCCAACTTGCCCCTCTTTGATCTCGTCGAAAACTGACAACACTAATGACAGAGCACTCATTCTTGCCTCAATCTCTCATGATTTAAAATTTCTAGGCTAAGCCTTGGCATATCTCGACTCAATTCATCAGGAACTACCGAGGCATTCATGCTATGGCTCGACTTTCTACTCAAAGTACCGGCAACTACATTCGCCTTCCCTTCATGATACTGGATGTCTAGGTCATAATCCTTAATCAACTGTAACCATCTCCTTTGCCTCATATTGAGATATTTCTGGGCGAAAATGTACTTCAAATTCTTATAGTCGGTAATGATCTTACAAGTCGCCTCATAAAGGTAATGTCTCCAAATCTTAAAGGAAAAAACAATAGCTGCTAACTCTAGATCATGGGTAGGGTAATTAGCCTCATATCGTTTCAACTGACGCGATGCATACGCGATCACCTTCCTAATCTACTGCATAACACATCCTAAACCATTCTTTAAAGCATCACTATACCTCAAATCCCTCATTTTCATCAGGTGGGGTCAAAACGGGTGCAGAGGTTAAATGCTCCTTTAAAATCTAGGAAGCTTCCTCGCACTTCTCACTCCATTCGAATTTTGACTCTTTCTTCATCAAATTGGTCATTGGCCTTGCTATCTTCGATAAATCTCTCACAAATCTCCTATAATTGCCAAATAAACCCAGAAAACTTTTCTGCCTATCTTGAGCAGCCTGAATTTTAGCTTGAATCAACTTGACATTCTTAACAGTCTTCTCAACGAATTTTGTCCCCAATCCTATATTCTCACTAAGATCATTCCAGCAAATGGGACTTCTACACTTCCTTCCATACAATGCCTCAAAAGTAGCCATCTTGATGCTCGCATGATAACTATTATTCTTTGAAAACGCAATCAACTCTAATTGCTCTTCCCAACTACCTTGGAAGTCAATAGCGCACGCTCTCAACATATCTTCCAAAGTGTGGTTAGTCTTCTTAGTCTGACCATCCATTGCAGGGTGAAATGTCCCACATTAGTAAGTCTCTTCTTGAGCTCATTCAATTTTTGTGGTACACACCACCTTCCCTTGAACCTCAAGCTTCCATCATCATGAATCTTAAAGTCGATTTCCTTACCTTACTTCATCTTCTCCTTAATCTTATATAGGTGCTCATCTCCAACTTGACCCTATATCATCTCGTCGAAAACTGACAATCCCAATGACAAAGCACTGAATCTCCCCATGATTTAAAATTTCTAGGCTAAGCCTTTACATATCTCGACTCAATTCCCCAGGAACTACCAAGGCATTCATTCTATGGCTCGACTTTCTACTTAAAGCATCGTTAACTACATTCACCTTCCCTTCATGATACTGGATGTCAAGGTCATAATCCTAAATCAACTCTAAGCATCTCCTCTGCCTCATATGGTCGGTAAAGATCTTACAAGTTGTCCCATAAAGGTAATGTCTCTAAATCTTAAAGGCAATAACAATAGCAGCTAACTCTAGATCATGGGTAGGGTAATTACCCTCATATAGTTTCAACTGACGCGACGCATACGCGATCACCTTCCCATTCTACTGTATAACACATCCTAAACCATTCTTTGAAGCATCACTATACACCTCAAATCCCTCATTTTCATCAGGTTGGGTCAAAACTGGTGCATCGGTTGAACGCTCCTATAAAATCTTGAAAGCTTCCTCGCACTTCTCACTTCATTCGAATTTGGACTCTTTCTTCATCAAATTGGTCATTGACCTTGCTATCTTCGAGAAATCTCTCAAAAATCTCCTATAATAGCCAGCTAAACCCATAAAACTCTTCTACCTATCTTGAGCAGCCAGAATTTTAGCCTGAATCAACTTGACATTCTTAACAGTCACGTCAATGAATTTTGTCCTTAATCCTATATTCTCACTAAAAGCCTTCCAGCAAATGGGACTTCTACACTTCCTTCCATACAATGCCTCAAAAGGAGCCATCTAGATGTTCGCATGATAACTATTATTATATGAAAATGTAATTAAGTCTAATTGGTCTTCCCAACTACCCTGGAAGTCAATAGCGCGCGCTCTCTACATATCTTCCACAGTCTGGTTAGTCCTCTTAGTCTGACCATCGGTTGCAGGGTGAAAAGTCCCTCATCCATAATTCTCTTCTTGAGCGCCTTCCATTTTTATGGTACACACCACCTTCCCTTGAACGTTAAGATTCCATCATCATGAATCTTAAAGTCGACTTCCTTACCTTGCTTCATATTCTCCTTAATCTTGTCTAGGTGCTCATCTCCAACTTCACCCTCTTTCATCTCGTCGAAAACTTACAACCCCAATGACAAAGCACTCAATCTTGTCTTAATCTCCCGATGATTTAAAATTTATAGGCTAAGCCTTTACATATGTCGACTCAATTCCTCAGCAACTACCAACACTAGTGGAAAAAAAGGGAAGGGCTGCGGTCAAAACAGCCCTAAGGGCTACGTTTTAGGCCAGCAGCCCTTTCCGTAGCAGCCCTTCACTAAGCCCTTCTTTGTACAAAGGGCTGCGGTTTTGACCATAACCGCAGCCCTTTTGACCCAAAAAAAATAAAAAAAAAGATTTTTTTTTTTGCATTTTTTACTCCTAAATATATCATGAAAATCAACAACAACAGTCGAAATTTACAACAGGGAAAATCAACAACAACAATCGAAATTTACGGTTAAAAAAAAGGAACGAAAATGAAAAACACGAAAATTAAAAAAAAAGGAACGAAAAAAAAAAATGAACGGGAATGAACAAAAATGAAACGAAAATGAACAAAAATGAACAAAAATGAACGAAAATGAACAAAAATGAAAAAAAAATGAACGAAAATGAACCAAAATTAACTTATAGATCTGAAATTGAACAAAAAAGGAACGAAAATAAAAAAAAACGAACTGAAATTGAAAAAAAAGGAACGAAAATGAAAAAAAATGAACGAAAATGAACAAAAATGAAAAAAAATGAAAATACAAAAGAGAAAAATTATAGATCTGAAATTACGTGAATTAATAAAAAAAGATCAAAAAATTATACATCTGAAAAACGAAAAATCATCACTTCCTTTACCGGAGATGGACGACGACGAAAAGATGGCTGGAGTTCGACCAACAGAGAAAAGGACGACCAACAGAGATGGCCGGAGGCGAGGCAAGGCGGCGCAGGTCGTTGTTGTCGTGTTGCTGCCACCGGAGAGAGGAGGAAGGAGGGTGAGAGAGAAGGGAGGAGGAAGGACGTGAGAGAGGAGAGATAATGAAGAAGAAAGGACGTGAGAGAGGAGAGAGAATGAGGGAGAGGAGAAGGAAGGACGTGAGAATGAGCTAATAAAAAAAAAGCCCGCGATTAATTGCTTTCAAAATTTTTTAAAAAAAAAGCCCATAAAGGGCTGCGTTTTTTAAAAAACGCAGCCCTTTATGGGCTTATAGGGCTGCGGTTTTTGCATTGACCGCAGCCCTTCGTAAGTGAAGGGCTTCGGTTTTTGGGCTAACCGCAGCCCTACACTAAGAAGAGCTGCGTTTATCAAAAAACGCAGCCCTTGCAGCGCAGCCCTTCCGTTTTTTTTACTCTAATCATCGTCAACTACGTTTTCCTTCCCTTCATGATACTGGATGTTTAGGTCATAATCCTTAATCAACTCTAACCATCTCCTCTGCCTCATATTGAGATCTTTCTGGGTGAAAATGTACTTCAAACTCTTATGGTCGGTAAAGATCTTACAAGTTGCCCCATAAAGGTAACGTCTCTAAATCCTAAAGGTAAAACCAATAGCAGCCAACTCTAGATCATGGCTAGGGTAATTTACCTCATATAGTTCCAACTGACAAGACGCATACGCGATCACCTTCCCATTCTACTGAATAACACACCCTAATCCATTCTTTGAAGCATCAATATACACCTCAAATTCCTCATTTTCATCAGGTAGGGTCAACACGGGTGCAAAGGTTAAACGCTCCTTTAAAATCTAGAAAGATTCCTCGCACTTCTCACTCCACTCGGATTTTGACTCTTTCTTCATCAAATTGGTCATTGGCCTTGCTATCTTCGATAAATCTCTCGAAAAAAAATAATAACCAGCTAAACCAAGAAAACTCTTCTGCCTATCTTAAGCAGCCTGAATTTTAGCCTGAATCAACTTGACTTTCTTAACAGTCTCCTCAAGGAATTCTGTCCCCAATCCTATATTCTCATTAAAATCATTCCAGCAAATGGGACTTCTACACTTCCTTCCATACAATGCCTCAAAAGGAGCCATCTTGATGCTCACATGATAACTATTATAATATGAAAACTCAATCAAGTCTAATTGGTCTTCACAACTATTTTGGAAGTCAATAGCGCACGCTCTCAACATATCTTCCATAGTCTGGTTAGTCCTCTTAGTCTGACCATCGGTTGCAGGGTGAAATGTCCCACATTCGTAAGTCTCTTCTTGAGCTCATTCCATTTTTGTGGTACACACCACCTTCCCTTGAACCTCAACCTTCCATCATCATGAATCTTAAAGTCGACTTCCTTACCTTGCTTCATCTTCTCCTTAATCTTGTCTAGGTGCTCATCTCCAACTTGACCTTATTTCATGTCGTCGAAAACTGACAACCCCAATGATAAAGGACTCAATCTTGCCTCAATCTCCCCATGATTTAAAATTTATAGGCTAAGCCTTTACATATCTCGACTCAATTCATCAGGAACTACAAAGGCATTCATGCTATGGCTCGACTTTCTACTCAAAGCATCAGCAACTACATTCGCCTTCCCTTCAGGATACTGGATGTCTAGGTCATAATCCTTAATCAACTGTAACCATCTCCTCCGGCTCATATTGAGATCTTTCTGGGTGAATATGTACTTCAAAATCTTATGGTCGGTAAAGATCCTACAAGTTACCCCATAAAGGTAATGTCTCCAAATCTGAAAGGCAAAAACAGTAAGAGCTAACTATAGATAATGGGTAGGGTAATTAGCCTCATATAGTCTCAACTGATGCGATGCATACGCGATCACCTTCCTATTCTACTGCATAACACATCCTAAGCCATTATTTGAAGCATCACTATACACCTCAAATCCCTCATTTTCATCAGGTAGGGTCAAAACGGGTGCAGAGGTTAAACACTCATTTAAATTTTGGAAAGCTTCCTCGCATATCTCACTCCACTCGAATTTTGACTATTTTTTCATCAAATTGGTCATTGGTCTTGCTATCTTCGATAAATCACTCACAAATCTCCTATAATTGCCAAATAAACCCATAAAATTCTTCTTCCTATCTTGAGCAGCCTGAATTTTAGCCTGAATCAACTTGACATTCTTAACAGTCTTTTCAATGAATTTTGTCCCCAATCCTATATTCTCACTATAATCATTCCAGCAAATGGGAATTCTACACTTCCTTCCATACAATGCCTCAAAAGGAGCCATCTTGATGCTCACATGATAACTATTATTATATGAAAACTCAATCAACTCTAATTGGTCTTTCAACTACATTGGAAGTCAATAGCGCACGCTCTCAACATATCATCCATAGTGTGGTGAGTCTTCTCAGTCTGACCATCGATTGCAGGGTGAAATGTCCCTCATCAGTAGTCTCTTCTTGAGCTCATTCCATTTTTGTGGTACACAACACATTCCCTTGAACCTCAAGCTTCCATCATAATGAATCTTAAAGTCGACTTCCTTACCTTGCTTCATCTTCTCCTTAATCTTATCTAGGTGCTCATCTCCAACTTGACACTATTTCATCTCGTCGAAAACTGACAACCCCAATGACAAGGTACTCAATCTTCCCTCAATCTCCCCATGATTTAAAATTTCTATGCTATGCCTTTACATATGTCGACTCAATTCCTCAGGAACTACCAAGGTATTCATGCTATAGCTCGACTTTCTACTCAAAGCATCGTTAAATACATTTGCCTTCCGTTCATGATACTGGATGTCTAGGTCATAATCCTTAATCAACTCCAAGCATCTCCTCTGCCTCATATTGAGATATTTCTAGGTGAAAATGTACTCCAAACTTTTATGGTCGGTAAAGATCTTACAAGTTGCCCTATAAAGGTAATGTCTCCAAATCTTAAAGGCAAAAACAATAGCAGCTAACTCTAGATCATGGGTTGGGTAATTAGCCTCATATAGTTTCTACTGACGCGACGCATTCTACTGCATAACACGTCCTAAACCATTCTTTGAAGCGTCGCTATACACCTCAAATCCCTCATCTTCACCAGGTTGGGTCAAAACGGTTGCAGAGGTTAAACGCTCCATTAAAATCTGGAAAGCTTCCTCGCACTTCTCACTCCACTCGAATTTGGACTCTTTCTTCATCAAATTGGTCATTGGCCTTGCTATCTTCGAGAAATCTCTCAAAAATCTCCTATAATAGCCAGCTAAACCCAGAAAACTATTCTGCCTATCTTGAGCAGCCTGAATTTTAGCCTGAATCAACTTGACATTCCTAACAGTCTCCTCAATGAATTATGTCCCCAATCCTATATTCACACTAAAATCATTCCAGCAAATGGGTCTTCTACACTTCCTTCCATACAATGGCTTAAAAGGAGACATCTTGATGCTCGCATGATAACTATTATTATATGAAAACTCAATCAAGTCTAATTGGTCTTTCCCAACTACCTTGGAAGTCAATAGCGCACGCTCTCAACATATCTTCCATAGTATGGTTAGTCCTCTCAGTCTGACCATCGGTTGCAGGGTGAAATGTCACTCATCCGTAAGTCTCATCTTGAGCACATTCCATTTTTGTGGTACACACCACCTTCCCTTGAACCTCAAGCTTCCATCATCATGAATCTTAAACTCGACTTCCTTACCCTACTTCATCTTCTCCTTAATCTTATCTAGGTGCTCATCTCCAACTTGACCCACTTTGATGTCGTCGAAAACTAACAACTCCAATGACAAAGCACTTAATCTTGCCTTGATCTCCCCATGATTTAAAATTTCTAGGCTAAGCCTTTACATATCTCGACTCAATTCCTCAGGAACTGCCAAGGCATTCATGGTATCGCTCGACTATCTAATCAAAGCATCGTCAACAACATTCGTCTTCCCATCACGATACTGGATGTATAGGTTATAATCCATAATCAACTCTAACCATCTCCTCTGCCTCATATTGAGATATTTCTGAGTGAAAATGTACTTCAAAACTCTTATGGTCGGTAAAGATCTTACAAGTTGCCTCACAAAGGTAATGTCTCCAAATCTTAAACGTAAAAACAATAACAACTATTCTATTGCATAACACATCCTAAACCATTCTTAGAAGCATCATTATACACCTCAAATCCGTCATTTTCATCAGGTTGGGTCAAAACGAGTGCAGAGGTTAAACGCTCCTTTAAAATCTGGAAATCTTCCTCGCACTTCTCACTCCGCTCGAATTTGGAATCTTTTTTCATCGAATTGGTCTTTAGCCTTGCTATTTTCGAGAAATCTCTGAAAAATCTCCTATAATAGCCAGCTAAACCCCGAAAACTCTTTTGCCTATCTTGAGCAGCCTGAATTTTATCCTGAATCAACTAGACATTCTTAACTGTATCCTCAATAAATTCTTTCCCCATTCCTATATTCTCACTAAAATCATTCCAGCAAATAGGACTTCTACACTTCTTTCCATACAATGCCTCAAAAAGAGCCATCTTGATGCTCGCATGATAACTATTATTATATGAAAACTCAATGAAGTCTAATTGGTCTTCCCAGCTACCTTGGAAGTCAATAGCGCACGCTCTGAACATATCTTCCATAGTCTGGTTAATACTCTTAGTCTGACCATCGGTTGCAGGGTGAAATGTCCCTCATCCGTAAGTCCCTTCTTGAGCTCATTCCATTTTTGTGGTACACACCACCTTCCCTTCAACCTTAAGTCAACTTCCGTATTTTGCTTCATCTTCTCCTTAATCTTGTTCAGGTGCGCATCTCCAACTTGACCCTCTTTGATCCTTTCGAAAACTGACAACCCCAATGACAAAGCACTCAATCTTGCCTCAATCTCCCCATGATATAAAATTTATAGGCTAAGCCTTTTCATATCTCGACTCAATTCTTCAGGAACTACCAAGGCATTCATGCTATGGCTCGACTTTCTACTCAAAGCATCGTCAACTACATTCGCCTTCCCTTCATGATACTGGATGTCTAGGTCATAATCCTTAATCAACTCTAACCATCTCCTCTGCCTCATATTGAGATCTTTCTAGGTGAAAATGTACTTCAAACTCTTATGGTCGGTAAAGATCTTACAAGTTGCCCCATAAAGGTAATGTCTCCAAATCCTAAAGGTAAAAACAATAGCAGCTAACTCTAGATCATGGGCAGGGAAATTAGCCTCATATAGTTTCAACAGACAAGACGCATACGCGATCACCTTTCCATTCTACTGCATAACACATCTTAAACCATTCTTTGAAGCATCAATATACACCTCAAATCCCTCATTTTCATCAGGTAGGGTCAAAGCAGGTGCAGAGGTTAAACGCTTCTTTAAAATCTGGAAAGCTTCCTCGCACTTCTCACTCCATTCGAATTTTGACTCTTTTTTCATCAAATTGGTCATTGGCCTTGCTATCTACTTTAAATCTCTCAAAAATCTCCTATAATAGCAAGCTAAACCCAAAAAACTCTTATGCCTATCATAAGGCGAATATTTTATCTTGAATCAACATGACATTCCTAACAGTCTCCTCAAAGAATTATGTCCCCAATCCTATATTCTCACTAAAATCATTCCAGCAAATGGGACTTCTACACTTCCTTCCATACAATGCATCAAAAGGAGCCATCTTTATGCTCGCAAGATGACTATTATTATATGAAACCTCAATCAATTCTAATTGGTCTTCACAACAACCTTGGAAGTCAATAGCGCACGCTCTCAACATATCTTCCATAGTCTGGTTAGTCTTCTCAGTCTGACCATCGGTTGCAGGGTGAAATGTCACTCATCTGTAAGTTTTTTCTTGAGCACATTCCATTTTTGTGCTACACACCACCTTCCCTTGAACCTCAAGCTTCCATCATCATGAATCTTAAAGTCGACTTCCTTACCTTGCTTCATCTTCTCCTTAATCTTATCTAGGTGCTCATCTCCAACTTGACCCTCTTTGATGGTGTCGAAAACTGACAACTCCAATGACAAAGCACTTAATCTTACCTTGATCTCCCCATGATTTAAAATTTCTAGGCTAAGCCTTTACATATCTCGACTCAATTCCTCAGGTACTACCAAGGCATTCATGGTATGGCTCGACTATCTACTCAAAGCATCGTCAACAACATTCGTCTTCCCTACATGATACTGGATGTATAGGTTATAATCCTTAATCAACTCTAACCATCTCCTCTGCCTCATATTGAGATCTTTCTGGGTGAAAATGTACTTCAAAACTCTTATAGTCGGTAAAGATCTTACAAGTTGCCCCACAAATGTAATGTCTCCAAATCTTAAACGCAAAAACAATAACAGCTAACAATAGATCATGGGTAGGGTAATTAGCCTCATATAGTGTTAACTGATGCAACGCATACGCGATCACCTTCCCATTCTACTGCATAAAACATCCTGAACCATTCTTTGAAGCATCACTATACACCTCAAATCCTTCATTTTCATCAGGTTGGGTTAAAACGGGTGCAGAGGTTAAACGCTCCTTTAAAATCTGGAAAGCTTCCTCGCACTTCTCACTCCACTTGAATTTGGAATCTTTCTTCATCAAATTGGTCATTGGCCTTGCTATCTTCGAGAAATCTATCAAAAATATCCTATAATAGCCAGCTAAACCCAGAAAACTGTTATGCCTATATTGGGCAGCCTGAATTTTATCTTGAATCAACTGGGCATTCTTAACAGTATCCTCAATAAATTCTGTCCCCAGTCCTATATTCTCACTAAAATCATTCTATGAAATAGGACTTCTACACTTCCTTCCATACAATGCCTCAAAAAGAGCCATCTTGATGCTCGCATGATAACTATTATTATATGAAAATTCAATCAAGTCTAATTGGTCTTCCCAACTACCTTGGAAGTCAATAGCGCACGCTCTCAAAATGTCTTCCATAGTCTAGTTAGTCCTCTTAGTCTGACCATCGGTTGCAGGGTGAAATGTCCCTCATCCGTAAGTCTCTTCTTGAGCTCATTCCATTTTTGTCATACACACCACCTTCCCTTGAACCTCAAGATTCCATCATCATGAATCTTAAAGTCGACTTCCTTACCTTGCTTCATCTTCTCCTTAATCTTGTCCAGGTGCGCATCTCCAACTTGACGCTCTTTGATCCTGTCAAAAACTTATAACCCCAATGACAAAGCACTCAATCTTGCTTAATCTCCCCATGATTTAAAATTTATAGGCTAAGCCTTTTCATATCTCAACTCAATTCTTCAGGAACTACCAAGGCATTCATGCTATGGCTCGACTTTCTACTCAAAGCATCGTCAACTACATTCGCCTTCCCTTCATGAATATTGGATGTCTAGGTCATAATCCTTAATCAACTCTAACACATCTCCTCTGCCTCATATTGAGATCTTTCTGGGTGAAAGTGTACTTCAAACTCTTATGGTCGGTAAAGGTCTTACAAGTTGCCCCATAAAGGTAATGTCTCAAAATCCTAAAGGTAAAAACAATAGCAGCTAACTCTAGTTTCAACTGACGCAACGCATACGCGATCACCTTCCCATTCTACTGCATAACATATCCTAAACCATTCTTTGAAGCATCAATATACACCTCAAATCCCTCATTTTCATCAGGTAGGGTCAAAACGGGTGCAGAGGTTAAACGCTTCTTTAAAATCTAGAAAGCTTCCTCGCACTTCTCACTCCATTCGAATTTTGACTCTTTTTTCATCAAATTGGTCATTGGCCTTGCTATCTTCGAGAAATCTCTCAAAAATCCCCTATAATAGCCAACTAAATGCAGAAAACTCTTCTGCCTATCTTGAGCAGCGTGAATTTTAGCCTGAATCAACTTGACATTCTTAACAGTCTCCTCAATGAATTATGTCCCCAATCCTATATTCTCACTAAAATCATTCCAGCAAATGGGACTTCTACACTTCCTTCCATACAATGCCTCAAAAGGAGCCATCTTGATGCTCGCATGAAAATTATTATTATATGAAAACTCAATCAAGTCTAATTGGTCTTCCCAACTACCTTGGATGTCAATAGCGCACGCCCTCAACATATCTTCCATAGTCTGGTTAGTCCTCTCTGTCTGACCATCGGTTGCAGGGTGAAATGTCCCACTTTCGTAAGTCTCTTCTTGAGCTCATTCCATTTTTGTGGTACACACCACCTTCCCTTGAACCTCAAGCTTCCATCATCACGAATCTTAAAGTCGAATTCCTTATCATGCTTCATCTTCTCCTTTAATCATGTCTAGGTGCTCATCTTCAACTTGACCCTCTTTCATCTCGTCGAAAACTGACAACCCCAATGACAAAGTACTCAATCTTGCCTCAATCTCCAGATGTTTTAAAATTTCAAGGTTAAGCCTTTACATATCTCTACTCAATTCCTCATGAACTACACAGGCAGTCATGCTATGGCTCGACTTTCTACTCAAAGCATCGTCAACTACATTCGCCTTCCCTTCATGATACTGGAAGTCTAGGTCATAATACTCAATAAACTCTAACCATCTCCACTGCCTCATATTGAGATCTTTCTGGGTGAAAATGTACTTCAAACTCTTATGGTCGGTAATGATCATACAAGTTGCCCCACAAAGATAATGTCTCCAAATCTTAAACGCAAAAACAATAACAGCTAACTCTAGATCATGGGTAGGGTACTTAGCTTCATATAGTTTCAACTGACGCAACGCATACGCGATCACCTTCCCATTCTACTGCATAACACATACTAAACCATTCTTCGAAGCATCACTATACACCTCAAATCCCTCATTTTCGTCAGGTAGGGTCAAAACGGGTGCAGAGGTTAAACGCTTCTTTGAAATCTGGAAGGTTCCTCGCACTTCTCACTCCATTCGAATTTTGACTCTTTTTTTATCAAATTGGTCATTGGCCTTGCTATCTTCGATAAATCTCTCAAAAATCTCCTATAATAGCTAGCTAAACCCAGAAAACTCTTCGGCCTATCTTAAGCAGCCTAAATTTTAGCCTGAATCAACTTGACATTCTTAACTTTCTCCTCAATGAATTATGTCCCCAATCCTATATTCTCACTAAAATCATTCCAGCAAATGGGACTTATACACTTCCTTCCATACAATGCCTCAAAAGGAGCCATCTTGATGCTCGCATGATAATTATTATTATAGAATAACTCAATCAAGTCTAATTGGTCTTCCCAACTACCTTGGAAGTCAATAGCGCACGCTCTCAATATATCTTCCATAGTCTGGTTAGTCATCTCAGTCTAACCATCGGTTGTAGGGTGAAATGTCCCACATCTGTAAGTCTCTTCTTGAGCTCATTCCATTTTTGTGGTACACACCACCTTCCCTTGAACCTCAAGCTTACATCATCACGAATCTTAAAGTCGACTTCCTTATTATGCTTCATCTTCTCCTTAATCATGACTAGGTGCTCATCTTCCACTTGACCCTCTTTCATCTCGTCGAAAACTGACAACCCCAATGATAAAGCATTCCATCTTGCCTCAATCTCCACATGTTTTAAAATTTCTAGGTTAAGCCTTTACATATCTCTACTCAATTCCTCAGGAACTACACAGGCAGTCATGCTATGGCTCGACTTTCTACTCAAAGCATCGTCAACTACATTCGCCTTCCCTTCATGATACTGGAAGTCTAGGTCATAATACTCAACAAACTCTAACCATCTCCTCTGCCTCATATTGAGATTTTTCTGGGTGAAAATGTACTTCAAACTCTTATGGTCGGTAAAGATCTTACAAGTTGCCCCACAAAGGTAATGTCTCCAAATCTTAAACGCAAAAACAATAACAGCTAACTCTAGATCATGGGTAGGGTACTTAGCTTCATATAGTTTCAACTGACGCAACGCATAAGCGATCACCTTCCCATTCTACTGCATAACACATACTAAACCATTCTTTGAAGCATCACTATACACCTCAAATCCCTCATTTTCATCACGTAGGGTCAAAATGGGTGCAGAGGTTAAACACTCCTTTAAAATCTGGAAAGCTTCCTCGTACTTCTCACTCCACTCGAATTTTGACTCTTTCTTCATTAAATTGGTCATTTGCCTTGCTATCTTCGAGAAATCTCTCACAAATCTCCTATAATAGCTAGCTAAACCTAGAAAACTCTTCTGCCTATCTTGAGCAGACCATAATTTTACCCCCGAATCAACATGACATTCCTAATAGTCTCCTCAATGAATTATGTCCCCAATCCTATATTCTCACTAAAATCATTCCAGCAAATGCCACTTCTACACTTCCTTCCATACAATGCTTCAAAAGGAGCCATCTTGATGCTCGCATGATGACTATTATTATATGAAAACTCAATCTAGTCTAATTGGTCTTCACAACTACCTTGGAAGTCAATAGCGCACGCTCTCAACATATCTTCCATAGTCTGGTTAGTTTTCTCAGTCTGACCAACGGTTGCAGGGTGAAATGTCATTCATCTGTAAGTCTCTTCTTGAGCACATTCCATTTTTGTGGTACACACCACCTTCCCTTGAACCTCAAGCTTCCATCATCATGAATCTTAAAGTCGACTTCCTTACCTTGCTTCATCTACTCCTTAATCTTATCTAGGTGCTCTTCTCCAACTTGACCCTCTTTGATCTCGTCGAAAAATGACAACTCCAAAGACAAAGCATTTAATCTTGCCTGGATCTCCCCATGATTTAAAATTTCTAGGCTAAGCCTTTACATATCTCGACTCAATTCCTCAGGAACTACCAAGGCATTCATGGTATGGCTCGACTTTCTGCTCAAAGCATCGTCAACAACATTCGTCTTCCCTTCATGATACTGAATGTATAGGTTATAATCCTTAAACTCTAACCATCTCCTCTGCCTCATATTGAGATCTTTCTGGGTGAAAATGTACTTGAAACTCTTATGGTCGGTAAAGATCTTACAAGTTGCCTCATAAAGGTAATCTCTCCATATCTTCAAGGCAAAAAACAATAGCAGCTAACTCTAGATCATTGGTAGGGTAATTGGCCTCATATTGTTTTAACTAACGCAACGCATACGCGATCACCTTCCCATTCTACTGATAACACATCCTCAACCATTCTTTGAAGCATCACTATACACCTTAAATCCCTCATTTTCATCAGGTAGGGTCAAAACGAGTGCAGAGGTTAAACACTCCTTTAAAATCTGGAAAGCTTCCTCGCACTTCTCCCTCCACTCGACTTTTGACTCTTTATTCATTAAATTGGTCATTGGCCTTGCTATCTTCGAGAAATCTCTCAAAAATCCCCTATAATAGCCAACTAAATGCAGAAAACTCTTCTGCCTATCTTGAGCAGCGTGAATTTTAGCCTGAATCAACTTGACATTCTCAACAGTCTCCTCAATGAATTATGTCCCCAATCTTATATTCTCACTAAAATCATTCCAGCAAATGGGACTTCTACACTTCCTTCCATACAATGCCTCAAAAGGAGCCATCTTGATGCTCGCATGAAAATTATTATTATATGAAAACTCAATCAAGTCTAATTGGTCTTCCCAACTACCTTGGATGTCAATAGCGCACGCCCTCAACATATCTTCCATAGTCTGGTTAGTCCTCTCTGTCTGACCATCGGTTGCAGGGTGAAATGTCCCACTTTCGTAAGTCTCTTCTTGAGCTCATTCCATTTTTGTGGTACACACCACCTTCCCTTGAACCTCAAGCTTCCATCATCACGAATCTTAAAGTCGACTTCCTTATCATGCTTCATCTTCTCCTTTAATCATGTCTAGGTGCTCATCTTCAACTTGACCCTCTTTCATCTCGTCGAAAACTGACAACCCCAATGACAAAGTACTCAATCTTGCCTCAATCTCCAGATGTTTTAAAATTTCAAGGTTAAGCCTTTACATATCTCTACTCAATTCCTCATGAACTACACAGGCAGTCATGCTATGGCTCGACTTTCTACTCAAAGCATCGTCAACTACATTCGCCTTCCCTTCATGATACTGGAAGTCTAGGTCATAATACTCAATAAACTCTAACCATCTCCACTGCCTCATATTGAGATCTTTCTGGGTGAAAATGTACTTCAAACTCTTATGGTCGGTAAAGATCTTACAAGTTGCCCCACAAAGATAATGTCTCCAAATCTTAAACGCAAAAACAATAACAGCTAACTCTAGATCATGGGTAGGGTACTTAGCTTCATATAGTTTCAACTGACGCAACGCATACGCGATCACCTTCCCATTCTACTGCATAACACATACTAAATCATTCTTCGAAGCATCACTATACACCTCAAATCCCTCATTTTCGTCAGGTAGGGTCAAAACGGGTGCAGAGGTTAAACGCTTCTTTGAAATCTGGAAGGTTCCTCGCACTTCTCACTCCATTCGAATTTTGACTCTTTTTTTATCAAATTGGTCATTGGCCTTGCTATCTTCGATAAATCTCTCAAAAATCTCCTATAATAGCTAGCTAAACCCAGAAAAATCTTCGGCCTATCTTAAGCAGCCTAAATTTTAGCCTAAATCAACTTGACATTCTTAACTTTCTCCTCAATGAATTATGTCCCCAATCCTATATTCTCACTAAAATCATTCCAGCAAATGGGACTTATACACTTCCTTCCATACAATGCCTCAAAAGGAGCCATCTTGATGCTCGCATGATAATTATTATTATAGAAAAACTCAATCAAGTCTAATTGGTCTTCCCAACTACCTTGGAAGTCAATAGCGCACGCTCTCAATATATCTTCCATAGTCTGGTTAGTCATCTCAGCCTAACCATCGGTTGCAGGGTGAAATGTCCCACATCTGTAAGTCTCTTCTTGAGCTCATTCCATTTTTGTGGTACACACCACCTTCCCTTGAACCTCAAGCTTACATCATCACGAATCTTAAAGTCGACTTCCTTATTATGCTTCATCTTCTCCTTAATCATGACTAGGTGCTCATCTTCCACTTGACCCTTTTTCATCTCGTCGAAAACTGACAACCCCAATGATAAAGCATTCCATCTTGCCTCAATCTCCACATGTTTTAAAATTTCTAGGTTAAGCCTTTGCATATCTCTACTCAATTCCTCAGGAACTACACAGGCAGTCATGCTATGGCTCGACTTTCTACTCAAAGCATCGTCAACTACATTCGCCTTCCCTTCATGATACTGGAAGTCTAGGTCATAATACTCAACAAACTCTAACCATCTCCTCTGCCTCATATTGAGATTTTTCTGGGTGAAAATGTACTTCAAACTCTTATGGTCGGTAAAGATCTTACAAGTTGCCCCACAAAGGTAATGTCTCCAAATCTTAAACGCAAAAACAATAACAGCTAACTCTAGATCATGGGTAGGGTACTTAGCTTCATATAGTTTCAACTGACGCAACGCATAAGCGATCACCTTCCCATTCTACTGCATAACACATACTAAACCATTCTTTGAAGCATCACTATACACCTCAAATCCCTCATTTTCATCACGTAGGGTCAAAATGGGTGCAGAGGTTAAACACTCCTTTAAAATATGGAAAGCTTCCTCGTACTTCTCACTCCACTCGAATTTTGACTCTTTCTTCATTAAATTGGTCATTTGCCTTGCTATCTTCGAGAAATCTCTCACAAATCTCCTATAATAGCTAGCTAAACCTAGAAAACTCTTCTGCCTATCTTGAGCAGCCATAATTTTACCCTGAATCAACATGACATTCCTAACAGTCTCCTCAATGAATTATGTCCCCAATCCTATATTCTCACTAAAATCATTCCAGCAAATGCCACTTCTACACTTCCTTCCATACAATGCTTCAAAAGGAGCCATCTTGATGCTCGCATGATGACTATTATTATATGAAAACTCAATCAAGTCTAATTGGTCTTCACAACTACCTTGGAAGTCAATAGCGCACGCTCTCAACATATCTTCCATAGTCTGGTTAGTTTTCTCAGTCTGACCAACGGTTGCAGGGTGAAATGTCATTCATCTGTAAGTCTCTTCTTGAGCACATTCCATTTTTGTGGTACACACCACCTTCCCTTGAACCTCAAGCTTCCATCATCATGAATCTTAAAGTCGACTTCCTTACCTTGCTTCATCTACTCCTTAATCTTATCTAGGTGCTCTTCTCCAACTTGACCCTCTTTGATCTCGTCGAAAAATGACAACTCCAAAGACAAAGCATTTAATCTTGCCTGGATCTCCCCATGATTTAAAATTTCTAGGCTAAGCCTTTACATATCTCGACTCAAATCCTCAGGAACTACCAAGGCATTCATGGTATGGCTCGACTTTCTGCTCAAAGCATCGTCAACAACATTCGTCTTCCCTTCATGATACTGAATGTATAGGTTATAATCCTTAAACTCTAACCATCTCCTCTGCCTCATATTGAGATCTTTCTGGGTGAAAATGTACTTGAAACTCTTATGGTCGGTAAAGATCTTACAAGTTGCCTCATAAAGGTAATCTCTCCATATCTTCAAGGCAAAAAACAATAGCAGCTAACTCTAGATCATTGGTAGGGTAATTGGCCTCATATTGTTTTAACTAACGCAACGCATACGCGATCACCTTCCCATTCTACTGATAACACATCCTCAACCATTCTTTGAAGCATCACTATACACCTTAAATCCCTCATTTTCATCAGGTAGGGTCAAAACGAGTGCAGAGGTTAAACACTCCTTTAAAATCTGGAAAGCTTCCTCGCACTTCTCCCTCCACTCGAATTTTGACTCTTTATTCATTAAATTAGTCATTAGCCTTGCTATCTTCGAGAAATCTCTCACAAATCTCCTATAATAGGCAGCTAAACCCAGAAAACTCTTCTGCCTATCTTGAGCAGCCTGAATTTTAGCCTGAATCAACTTGACATTCTTAACAGTCTCCTTAATGAATTATGTCCCCAATCCTATATTTTCACTAAAATCATTCCAGCACATGGGACTTTTACACTTCCTTCCGTACAATGCCTCAAAAGGAGCCATCTTGATGCTCGCATGATAACTATTATTATATGAACACTCAATGAAGTCTAATTGGTCTTCCCAACTACCTTTGAATTCAATAGCGCACGCTCTCAACATATCTTCCATAGTCTGGTTAGCCTTCTCAGTCTGACCAACGGTTGCAGGGTGAAATGTCCCTCATCCGTAAGTCTCTTCTTGAGCTCATTTCATTTTTTTGGTACACACCACCTTCTCTTGAACCTCAAGCCTCCATCATCATTAATCTTAAAGTCGACTTCCTTACCTTGCTTCATGTTCTCCTTAATCTTATCTAGGTCCTCATCTCCAACTTGACCCTCTTTGATCTCGTCGAAAACTGATAACCCCAATGACAAAGCACTCAATCTTGCCTCGATCTCCCCATGATTTAAAATTTCTAGGCTAAGCCTTTACATATCTCAACTCAATTCCTCAGGAACTATCAACGCACTCATTGTATGGCTCGACTTTCTGCTCAAAGCATCGTCAACTACATTCGCCTTTCCTTCATGATACTGAATGTCTAGGTCATAATCCTTAATCAACTCTAACCATCTCCTCTGCCTCATATTGAGATCTTTCTGGGTGAAAATGTACTTGAAACTCTTATGGTCGGTAAAGAACTTACAAGTTGCCTCATAAAGGTAATATCTCCATATCTTCATGGCAAAAAACAATAGCAGCTAACTCTAGATCATTAGTAGGGTAATTAGCCTCATATAGTTTCAACTGACGCGACGCATACGCGATCACCTTCCCTTTATACTGCAGAAGACATCCTAAACCATTCTTTGAAGCGTCACTATACACCTCAAATCCCTCATTTTCGTCGGGTAGGGTAAAAATGGGTGCAGAGGTTAAACGCTCCTTTAAAATATGGAACGCGTCCCTGCACTTCTCACTCCACTCGAATTTTGACTCTTTCTTCATCAAGTTGGTCATTAGCCTTGCTATCTTCGAGAAATCTCTCAAAATCTCCTATAATAGCCAACTAAACCCAGAAAACTCTTTTGCCTATATTGAGCAGCCTGAATCAACTTGACATTCTTAACAGTCTCCTCAAACAATTTTGTCCCCAATCCTATATTCTCCCTAAAATCATTCCAACAAATGGGACTTATACACTTCCTTCCATACAATGCCTCAAAAGGAGCCATCTTGATGCTCGCATGATAACTATTATTATATGAACACTCAATCAAGTCTAATTGGTCTTCCCAACTACCTTTGAATTCAATAGCGCATGCTCTCAACATATCTTCCATAGTCTGGTTAGTCTTCTCAGTCTGACCATTGATTGTAGGGTGAAATTTCACGCATTTGTAAGTCTCTTCTTGACCTCATTCCATTTTTGTGGTACACACCACCTTCCCTTGAACCTCAAGCTTCCATCATCATGAATCTTAAAGTCGACTTCCTTACCCTGCTTCATCTTCTCCTTAATCTTATCTAGGTGCTTTATCCAACTTGACCCTCTTTTATCTCGTCGAAAACTGACAACCCCAATGACAAAGCACTCAATCTTGCCACGATCTCCCCATGATTTAAAATTTCTAAGCTAAGCCTTTACATATCTCGACTCAATTCCTCAGGAACTACCAACTTTCTACTCAAAGCATCGTCAACTACATTCGCCTTTCCTTCATGATACTGGATATCTAGGTCATAATCCTTAATCAACTCTAACCATCTCCTCTACCTCATATTGAGATATTTCTGGGTGAAAATGTACTTCAAACTCTTACGCTCGATAAAGATCTTACAAATTGCCTCATAAAGGTAATGTCTCCAAATCTTCAAGGCAAAAAACAATAGCAGCTGACTCTAGATCATGGGTAGGGTAATTAGCCTCAATATAGTTTCAATTGACGCGTCGCATACGCGATCACCTTCCCTTTATACTGCAGAAGACATCCTAAACCATCCCTTTATACTCAAATCCCTCATTTTCATCAGGTAGGGTCAAAACGGGTTCAGAGGTTAAACGCTCCTTTAAAATCTGGAAAGCGTCCCTGCACTTCTCACTCCACTCGAATTTTGACTCTTTCTTCATCAAGTTGGTCATTGGCCTTGCTATCTTCGAGAAATCTCTCACAAATCTCCTCTAATAGCCAGCTAAACCCAGAAAACTCCTGATATCTGTCACATTCTTTGGAGTAGGTCACTCACTAACAGCTTGAATCTTTGCAGGATCTACAGACACTCCTTTTGACACATAATGACCCAAAAATGCTACATTCTCCAAACGAAACTCACACTTAAAGAACTCGGCATACATTGATTCTTCCTAAGCGTCTCCAATATAATCCTGAAGTGCTCATAATGCTCTTCTTCACTCTTTGAATAAATCATACTAGCATCAATGAATACGACAACGAACTTATCTAAGAACTCATGGAATATCCTATTAATCAAATCCATAAATATGGATGGAGCATTGGTCATTCCAAACAACATCATAGTAAACTCATAGTGACCATATTGCATTCTAAATGATGTCTTAGCTATATCCTTATCAACTACCCTCAACTGCGCAAATTAATCATTGAAAACATACTCACTCCATTCAACTGATCAAACAGGTCATAAAGGCAAAGGATACTTGTTTTTAATAGTCACATTATTTAATTCCCTATAGTCGATACACAATCTCATACTCCCACCTTTCTTCTTTATAAACAACACAGGAGCCCCCCACAACGATGCACTAGGCCTAATATAACCCTTATCCAACAACTCTTGCAACTGCGTCTTCAACTCACTCATCTCAGGAGGTGCCATTCTATAAACTGCCTTAGATATAGGTGTTGTTCCAGGAACTAAGTCTACAGTGAACTCAACAGCTCTTGCAGGCGGCATACCCGAAATCTCACTCGGAAACACATCCAAAAACTCTTTCACAATTGGAACATCCTTGATCTTCGATCCAACCTCTTTACTCACATCTTGCACACTACAGAAAAATAACTCACATCCCTTCTTCATCAGCTTCTTCACTTGCATTGCAAAAATAACCCCAAAGTTCTTAGGCTTCTTAAAATGTCGATACGAAGTTAACTTTCCCAAAGGGCTTCCCAACACCACTTTCTGAACTTCACAGTCTATTTTGGCCTTATAGAAACCTAACCAATCCATCCCAAGAATAGAATCTAGGTCACCCAAATTGAATTCTATTAAATCAGAAGGAAATCTATAGTCTCCTATCTTCAGAGGCAAATCATTAAATAACTTGGTACACCTTATGATCTCTCCAGTAGGTATACTAATAGGCAAATCAATCACCTCAAAATCTACCGATCCCAGACTATTTATGACAGACGACAAAACAAACGAATAAGTCGCCCCATAATCAAATAACGCTTTAACGAGAATGGAGTTAATAGAAAAAGTACCAGAAACTACATCGGCATATCGTTCCGCTTCATTGCGGCTGATCATGATGAGTTTACCGGGAGCCTTAGTCTGGTTGTTGTTCTCACTAGCAGGCTTACTGAAACTTCCTTGGTTGTTCTGTGACCCTACATGCTTCGAACCTTGACTCCTAAACTGGCTGAACCCAGACCTCACCTGGTTACCACTCTCATTACCATTTTGCTCTTCTTTTGCTTGGTGAAGCACTCATACTCCCTATGGCCCTTCTTCTGGCAGTAGTTACAGGTTACTAGGTCTCCCTTACAATCTTTACAGGGTGGTTCTTACTGCACTTTTTACAAGGGTAAACCCTGTCAGACTGGCCCTTATTGATATAGCCCTGACCATTTATCCCTTGGAAATTCCCATTCCCATTTCTACTCTTCTTAAAGTTGCCCTAATTTCCTCCAGCTTTGAAATCCTTTCTCTTCTCACCCACTATAACATTCTTTTTATCACGTCTCGACAGAAAACCATAAATATGGGCGGCTCTTCCATACACCACATCTAAGGATGCAAAAGTCTCAGCACCTAACCCTAGTTGGATTTCCTCAGCAAACCTTGCTCAAATCTTTGAGCCTTTAACTCCTCAGTGGCTACTACCTCAGATGCAAACCTAGATAGTGCTATGAACTTACTATAATACACAGAGATGGTCATGCTCCGCATCCTAAAGTTTATAAATTCCCGGGCCTTCTGTTTCCTCATAAAAGCAGGGTAAAACTTCCCTCTTAAGGCAGTAACAAAGGAATCCCAATTAGATACCTCAACAACACTCAGTCTAGCCCCATTTTCTCTCCAGCACAAATCAACCTCATCTTTCATATACAATACAGCTTGACCTACTCTCATATCCTCAGGACAATTCACATCCCCAAAAATCTTCTCAAATTCTCTAATCCAACTCTCTAAGAAGGTAGGATCAGCTTGCCTTTTAATGTAGGGTGGCTTAACTTTGGTTAGTCTTTCAAACACGTCCCCAGGAGAATCGGGACGCTCAGCTCTTTCGCGACTCAAATTCTCCACCAATAGGCGAATAGCAGAAGCTAAATCGTTACCGTTGTTAGCCATTCTACTGCGCGACCTGAAATTTACGTAACTCTACTTTAGGTTTCGATACATATCTTACATGCCATTCTCTAACATTTGATTTGACCATAAAGATCGCATCAATATACAATTTCTCATAAAGTTATAGTAATACCATAGAATACATCATCATCAATCACATAATCATTTATGAATAATATTCTCATCAAGAATAAACACGTGTGAGGATCAAATAAAAATTCAATCATAATAAATGAATAAGATATTCCCATTCACGTGGCCAAAATAAATTGTTGCTCACTTGGATAACTAAATTTTCACTTTTTATTCCTCAAAATATGCTAGTAACACTTTTCCAAACCATGATAGCTATACTTTTCCTTAAACATAATAAAGGTACTAAAAAAATAAATTTTAACCATTGCTTGATTAATTATCCAACATTTATTCTTAAAGCATGAATACATAAACTAGGGTGAAACATCATCAGTTTTATCTTCCTCATCCTCATTATCCTCATCTGCTACAGCATAATAAATATCCTTCTGAGTCTAACTCCCAGCACGGTCAAACTCCTGAATAACCTCATCATTGCTATTAGGCATGCCTACTCTCAACACATGACGCATAATGATCTCTCGGCTAGTGCAGCTATCATTGTCAGAATCAGACCCATATTCTCTGTCACTCTCATAGTCACTCAACACAATCGGGTTGTAGTAGGTCCCTACTCTAGTAGCTTCTCAATCGAACATAACTAGAGATCCTATAACAGATAAATATAACTTCTATAAGTAATGGGTACTCTCACTTAGTGTATAATCCCAACAATAAACAATAAGTAAGAATAACAATAATATAAAGCATAGGAATACCATAAAACAGTTAGCAGGGAAGAAAAATATAATCATATTGAACTAACTATTTAACGCAGACATATGATATTCCAATCCTATATGCCCATTACTATACTACCCGTCTCACACAAAGCAATAAAGAAATCAAAATAAAATTTAAGTATATAAATAAATAAATAATATATACATATAATTTTCGAAATGATATAAAAGAATACCGACAAATAAAATAACGAAAATGAATAGAAAAAGAATTAAAAAAAAAAATTCAGACCTTTAAATAAAATATTTCGAACCCAAATAAAATAAAGTAATTAAAATCTTGAAACCTTGAAACCTCGAGACATGTTTTGAAAAGTAATTTGAACACAATGAATAAGTAGGATCGCGATTTCTATGAAATTCATTTTAAGTAACTAGATACTTAGGCGCCTAAAAATTTAAAGTTGGCACGAAAGGCCAATAAAAACCTAAAGCTCCAAGTTATCACTTTGTAAAACCCCCAACAATTCTCTCTTTTCTAAAATACCTTTTAATATAAAACTTAGAGAATTATCAAAGTATTATCGCCCGTGTGAAAACGTATTGGCTTATTCAGAATTTTGCAGCGAAAAACATAATAAATAACTTTAGAAATAAAACTTAGTCAACCCAAAGTGTCAACTCTAAAAGTCAAACCAACACAAAGTCAAAAGTCAACCTCCAAAGTAAAAGTCAACTACAATAGTCAAAGTCAACTAGGAAAGCATAAAGTCAAAGTCAAATGTAAAGTCAACACAAGCTCTCCAATCCCGAACCATTGATGCATCACCTTCAAACCTTTAAATGACGACGCACTATTGAGCCCTAGAGACTGCTCACCAATTGGGTCATCACAGGATCATTAAGGCATAGCAATGATCATCACATACACACAAAGCACGTAATCAGCAAAGCTGAGTACTACATAATAAATAATTAAACAACCCTAGCATGATACTAATAAATACTAAGAAGGGATAAATAATCTTACAACAACATAGCAGACTACTTTTACTGAACTAAACTCCTCCACTAGTAAGTTAATTAATTTAGATGGAATAGTCAATGGAACGAGTTGTTTAACCAAAACCAGTCATTAATCTAGAAGACGAAATACGGGCGCGACTCTGTATTCCCTTGACCTATGATATCGAGGAACCTTTGAAATAAAAATAGGACACGGGTATCAATACGGTCCCAAGAAAAGTCATGGGCTACCACCATGTACTCAAACTCATACTTATCCAACACTTCAGACGTGCACAAGTCTAAAGCTATTGTTATCCATGTTTCACTTTACATGATTAATAAGTTATTCACTTGTTATGACTCACAAGTAAGACACGTAATATAATCATCAAACAATCATAGACTCCCATTTTTATCTTAGGATTAGATAAGTTGAAAAACAACTTAACAATCCAAGATTAATTCCAATATTAAATCCATAAACTTTATTTATTTGTTGAACCAAGTCAACAACCAACCAACCTTTCATAGGTTAAATAACCAACTTACCAAATTAGGCCCTCGGTCCTCATAAAGTAATTAAATAATCCAAAGGGAACAACATGATACAATCATGATCCAAACCAACATAAATATTAATCCCTCATGTGAATTAATAAAATAAAGTCCCCAAATCACATATGCGTGCATCAATCTTCCATATAAACATAATATCAAAATCATAACCAACATGCTTCACACAACAGCATAAAACATGCAAATCCAACTTAATATAATTCACATATGAACTAAAAATAGGTCCTTATACATGATACTACATAATTCTCATCCTTAGTACATGATAATAATCCAATCAACACATAGGTATGTAAGTACCTTGTGTAGACAAATCGAGAGGCCACTTTCACGACCTTAAAAGTCGCCTAAAGAGAATTCTCCGCCTAAAATAACCAATATTAATCCACAATCAATACCTTATAAATTTCCAGCAATAATAAAATACTTGAAACTCTTCTTAAAAGTATTTAAAAACATTAATACATAATTATTAAAACCTCCTAGTATAGTACTGCTATACTAGTTGTTAAAAACCCTTAAAACTCATGTTTAAATCATAAAAACTCGAACAACAACGTCCTTCTTAAATTTCCAGCAACATATCATTTTCTAAAACTCTTTTTCAATATCCTTAAACGTACTTAAAATCATAGGAATACTCAATTTCAAAAACTATAATACACTACATTGATTTTCAACTCATAAAACCCTAAAAATCCATGCTTTGATAATTAAATTCCAATTCAAATCTAATAAGTCAATCTTAATTTTAATTACTTCATTACATAAATTATATAATCTCAGATTCATCGTTAAATCATCAAACTATAACTGCTAAACATAATCATGTTAAAGCAAACCCATAAAAATACAAACTTTGCATTAAAATAAAACTTGAGGAGGAATAAATATCAAACAAAGAAGAGGAGGAAGGAACGCGCGGCCATTGAGGGCGGCGGCCGATCGGTTGGGATGGTCCTGGCTGGCCGGTGGTCGGTGGTTCCACGAACGGTGAGGAGGAGTGAAGGCCGAAGAGGAGAAGAGAGAGAAAAAGAAAAGAGATAGAAAAGAAGAGGAGGGCCGAAAAAGTGAGGGAAAAGGAGCAGAGAGAAAATAGCGTGTGGGAATTTTGGGATTTTGGGGGTTTATATAGTTTCCCCCTTTTGAGCGTAGGAAAAGGTGATTGGGCTAAAACTAATATTTAATGATTGATGAGTTGGGTGGTTGGGTTCCTCATACCCAATTTAAAACTAACTAAAATGTTTGACTTCTTTAAATCATTAAAATAATTCTTTTGACTTTCAAATAGTCGACCTTTGAAGAAATAAATCGTTTAAATACTAAAACATACTAAATTATATATATATACATTAATATATATTTATAAAATTCATAAATTTACGAGGGATTACAAGCTACTTCCATTTCCTCATTTACTTCAATTTACGGCTCATCATCCTCACCAATAGTTATTTTTCTTGAGGTTCGAGTAGAGGATGGTTGTTCGAACCTGATGGAACATCAAGCATATGGTAGGAGGGACAATTGGTCCGGAACTTATTGGTAGTGGAGGTGATGGATAAACAGTGCTTAGAGGTTCGACGGTCATGGGTAGGAGGGACAATTGGTCCGAAACTTAGTGGTAGTGGAGGTGATGGATAAACAGTGCTTAGAGGTTCGACGGTCATGGGTTGATCATTGGTTTCAGTGAGGAGAGGGTTTGGCTCAGTGGTGTTTGATGGATCTTCTGATGCCAAAGGAACATCAATAGTTGGAATTTCGGATGAAGTTTAGGTCGATTTTGGTGGTTCCATTGCTGACATTAGGGTTGAGATTTTTGGAGAACTCGAGTTTGAAGGAGAATATGGGTTTTGGGATTTTAGGTTTTAGGATAGAGAGAGTCTTTGATGCGATGGAAGTTGTTGAGAATTTCACGTGTATTTACAATGACGGTTTCGGTTTTGGAGGGGCATTAAGCATGAATGAATTTGAGGGGTTATTGGGTGAAAAGAGGTGTTTCCTTAGAGACGTTTCATTGAAAAAACATGTTATTTACCCTTATCCTAATATGGGAGGAGCATGAAAAGATAACATATAATATTTTTGGTGTTTTTATTTATTGTGAAAAGATGATAAGACAAAATAAAAACAAAAAAAATATATTAAAATGAATCTTTTTGGATTTTAATTTAATGTGGATGGAATATAGGCAATTTCAACATATCTCAATTTATCACTCAAAATTCACCATGTAGCAGAAATGAAGTTTTCCACTGGGATAGGGGTAATATTACATTGACGAGTTATTCTACGAAGTTCAACCAGGAACATGCTTGCTCATTTAGCTTGTGATGAAAAGAAAACCAGTTGGGATCTTAACAATGTGTACAATCTTTCTTGGGGAGTTCATTTGGCAATCATCTCATTTAATCATTCCAGGTTCCATTTGCATCCTCTCATGCTTGTCCCTGTTTAAAGGCTTAGTTAAAATGTCAGCAATTTGATTTTTAGTTGGACAAAAGTCTAACTTAATCACGCCTTTCTCAACATTATCTTTTAAGAAATAATGACGAATGTGACTATGCTTTATACATGAATGATGCATTGGGTCCTTTGAGATACATATGGCACTAGTATTATCACAGTTGATAGGAACACAATCATACAAAGTACTAGCGCTAGCAAAACTTGACTTAACCCGCTAACACGACCTGAACTTAACCCGAAATAAACAGGTTATGATTTAGATTTTCAACCCGTTTAAGTAATTGGGTCAACCTGAACCTGACCTGAAACTTAAACAGGTTAGGTTCGGGTTGATAATTTGAGCCTGAAAATGACCCGCCTAACCCGTTTTTTTTAATCTATGTTAGATCAGATATAGTCTACATAATATTAACCCATTTAATCCGTTACTAAAAGTGTAAAACTGTTTAAGTATTTGGGTCAAGCCGAGCCCAAAGCAAGATGTATAAAAGAAAACCCTACTGTAGGCGTGATTTAATTTCCCTACCGCGGTGTGAGCGCGTTATTTGATTTTACTACCCCATTGTAAAGGTTTTATTGAAAATTGTTTTGAAGTCGCCAACAATTCTTTAAAGGAAGGATCATAAACCTAATTGGATATGGAACCCATAGGGATAAATTGTGGGACTTATCCCATGTAGAATTCCCCGTCTAGACTCCATAAATGGTCAAAATGAACCAAAGATTGAGTTCGGGGGTGAGGGTACAACACAGTCAAGAACCATGTTGCCCATTGCTGGCCTCTACTAAATATTAATTCATTACAAATTTTATGCCAAAGACTAATCATATAGTATTTCTAAACACCCTAAAAATATTTAGTCTATGTTGGTTCAGGAAACACATAAAAGACTAATTTTAAGTGATATGTGATTAGGCAATCAATTTACAGGGAATCTAGCAGGTTGTCCAAATTAATCTGATTAATGTTAGAATAATTCTTTAGGTCTTGGTTAACAATAAATACAAGGTGATAAATATTGCAATTAGGCATATAAAATAATATCCATGGAAAAGAAAGAAAAATAATAAAAAGTTAATATATACAATACTTACCGTCGTATGAACTTGTTTGCAACCTACATCATGAATAGAATGTTAGTAACTTCAAGAATATAATAAAAATAAATAAAGAAAATAAAGCTTGTTAACTTAAATGACCCTCATAAACTATACCACCGTCTGGGGTCGTGATTTGTACGGATCTTAGATCGAATTGCACGAGCCTTTAAAAAGTTTCATTGTTTTGTAATACGGCTGTAGTTTGTTGTTGACTTTGTTATATGGTTCCGATTGAATATTGCTTTGGGTGCACTGTATTGGTTTAATGTTGCCAAAAGAATGATATGATGATGTGGCGATGAGGGTAGAGCATATATATTGGTGCTAGGCGTGTAGATTAGTCGAGTGGTATTATTTGGTGGTGGACATTGCCGACGGATTTGTGATGGGTGAGATGAGAATTGGCCGTGCAACAATATGAGGAGTGTTGTGGTGTTGTGAGATTATCAGATGATGGGGGCAGGTGATTAGTATTTTAGGAGTGTAGGTCGTGTGATTAGTGTGATATGCCGTGAGAGAATATGAAGAGAGTAGGGATGATATATATAGGTTTAGGTAGTTGAGAATCGATAGGTTTTCGAAAACAATTAGGTCTCTAAAAATATATCTTCATAAAATAGTTAGATAAAAGATATTTGAAAATATTTTGGAGAAAGATCTTTGTTTTATAAAAGCTATTTTTATTAATAAAACTAATCAATATAATTAATTAATTCTATTAATTAAATCGGGCTAGAAAATATGTTTTATAAAATTGGGCTTTCATAAAGACTACTTTTAAAAGGTTTTCGAAGATGGTTTTTAAAAAGAGTTAGAAAATGGTTTTGGGCTTAAAAAGTTTTATTTTAGCCTCGTTCTTTATTCTTTCCTCGATTGGGACCAATTAGAGTGGGGTATTGGTCATCATAGGGTACTAAATGGGGAGACAAGATTACGTATCTACAGAAGCACCCACTTTGACTGAGGTTCAGGAAACCGATAGTCAAAGTATACGGTGTCGGGACGGAGAAGGATTCTAAATGCTCTACAGTTTAGAACTTATCTGTATACATCGGTTTCTGCAAAACAAAGTTAGTATGCAGGAAAATAACTCAAGCAATCTGATTACCTGCAGAAGAAGATGATATGAATTTGGAGTCCGAAAATTCCCAATGTTTGCCTTAGAAACTAAGTAACGTTTTATGGTGTTTTTATGAGTGAAAACTGAAAATAAGATGTAAAACAAAGGATAGTACTCTTGATTCTCGCAAGAATGCGAGGGTCTCTTCCTAATCTTTCAAAACACCAACACGACGGTAGACTCACTTTTTTTTTCGCCTAAAAACAACAACATGCAATACCTTTGAAACCCGAAGATTAGAAACGACCAGATGGGTCAAAGCGCAAGGAACATCAACCCAAGTTATAGATTCTATTGCATCAACGAGAGGGGTCAATTCTTCCTCAACAGGAACTTCATAGGTCAAATCTTTACCCTTAGAACAAGAAAAAGTTTCAATCTTTTCATCATCTTGAACAATGAAAACCAAATATGAAATTTCATCCTCTATAGTGCAAGGAACATCTTCAAGATAACTTTGAAGCTTTTCATCCAAATTTTGATTCGTGTCATACATCAAATCTCACTTTGGTTGTAGACGTATTGATAACTCTTCAAATATTTAGTCAGTAGTAAGACCATCAAAAGCACGAAAAGAACAATTCTTGTTTTCATTGATATCCATTAGAATCTGTCCAGAATCTAAGTCGAAAGTTCAGATGTCAAAACTTATTCAAAACTACTTGATGACATTAACTAATTTAACTAACAAACATAATAAAAGACATATTTTCCGTTATATGTAAAACCATCACTTTAAGAGTAAAGTAAAACCATGCAACAGTTCTATGAAAGAAATTTAAGATGGTTCAATCTTGCAACATTCTCCACCTGTTTAAAAAAAACTTGACCTCAAGTTTCTTCAAGTAATCCATGAAATCATCCAAATTAAGTGCACAACAACGTAATCAATCTTCATCTTGTCTCGATCAGTAACATGCTTGTCAATACAAAGTTTTAATCTTTCAAAACTCCAACACGACAGTAGACTCACTTTGTTTTTTTCTCCTAAAAACAACAACATCCAGTACCTTTGAAACCCGAAGATTAGAAACGATCGGATGGGTCAAAGCACAAGGAACATCAACCGAAGTTATAGATTCTATTGCATCAACTCGAGGGGTCAATTCTTCCTCAAGAGGAACTTCAAAGATCAAATTTTTACCCTTAGAACAAGAAAAATTTCCATCTTTTCATCATCTTGAACAATGAAAACCAAATCTGAAATTTCTTCCTCTACAGTGCAAGGAACATCTTCAAGATAACTATTAAGCTTTTCGTCCAAATCTTGATTCGAGTCATACATCAAATCCCACTTTGGTTGTAGACGTATTGATAACTCTTCAAATATTTAGTCAGAGTAAGACCATCAAACGAACGAAAAGAACAATTTTTGGTTTCATTAATATCCATTAGTATATGTCCAGAATCTAAGTCGAAAGTTCAGATGTCAAAACTTATTCAAAACTACTTGAAATATTGTGGAATTTTGTCAGTACTTAGTTCAATATGTCTGAAACACTCGACCAAAATTTCATCAACGGATACCCAACCAATTGTTTGCAGTTTCAATTCTCCCAAAACTGGTCCTGAATAGTTATGTTTTGCCCGATTATCGAAAACTTGTTCGACTAAATATCAAAAATTATGAAACTTTCCAGCATTAAACTAGACCAAAAGTAGTCCAATTTTAACCCACGAAACACTCAAAAAAATTGTTGTATGCTAGGAGAATGAATTGCCCAAAGTTTACCTGAAAACTGCTCGAATCTGCCAGAAAATTAGCTGTGAATGTTTCGATTGCTGCGACTTTGATACTGATTGGATTGCTACGAAATTTTGAGACAATAAAGTTCAAGATGTCTACTATCACCACACAATTATAACCTCACTACCTGTGCTGAACATAAATCGAATGGACCTCGTACATTTTAAGAAATGATGTTTTCGAAATGAGAAATGGAAATGAGGGGTGGAGAAATAGAAATGGAGATGAGAGATGAGGAATGAAAATGAAAGTGGAAATGGAAATGGAGATGAGAGATGAGAAATGAAAATGAAAGTGGAAATGGAAATGAGAAATGAGTAGAAATGGCTATGATTATGGTTATGATGGTGACATGGGTCTAACTATATGCATATGCAGATATCGATTGGACTGTACTGAACTGGACTAGACTTTGAACTCGCAAAGAGACTAGACTTAAACATATTGCCTGTGCTAGCTTCGCTAGACTTAGGAAGGAATTGGCTTCGCCAGACTTGATGATTTGGGGTTTGATGGATCTAAGATTGACTAGCTTCACTAGATTTTAAGATTTCGGGCCATTAGGGACTTAATTGGGATGCTATAGATGTAAAGTAGGATTAGCTTCGCTAAACTCGAAGGATGCCTTTACGGTCTTAAAGGTGACTAGCTTCGCTAGGTCAATGGGTGCCATTATGGTCTTAAGGGTGACTAGCTTCGCTAGGTCAAAGGGTCTCGTTATGGTCTTAAGGATGACTAGCTTCACTAGGTCAAAGGGTGCCGTTGTGGTCTTAAGGGTGACTAGCTTTGCTAGGTCAATGGGTGCCGATATGGTCTTAAGGGTGACTAGCTTCGCTAGGTCAATGGGTGTCGGACTTAAGGATGAATAGCTTCGCTAGGTCAAATGGTGCCGTTATGGTCATAAGGTTGACTAGCTTCGCTAGGTCAAAGGGTGTCGTATGGTCTTAAGGTGACTAGCTTTGCTAGGTCCAAGGGTGCCGTTATGGTCTTAAGGATGACTAGCTTCACTAGGTCAGAGGGTTCTGTTATGGTCTTAAGGGTGACTAGCTTCGCTAGGTTAATGGGTGCAGTTATGGTCTTAAGGGTGACTAGCTTCGCTAGGTCAACGGTTGCCGTTATGGTCTTAAGGATGACTAGCTTGACTAGGTCACAGGGTTATGTTATGGTCTTAAGGGTGACTAGTTTCGCTAGGTCAATGGGTGCCGTTATGGTCTTAAGGGTGACTAGCTTCGCTAGGTCAATGGGTGCCGTTATTGTCTTAAGGATGACTAGCTTCGCTAGGTCAAAGGGTGCCATTATGGTCTTAAGGGTAACTAGCTTCGCTAGGTCAAAGGGTGCCATTATGGTCTTTAAGGAATGCTAGATTCGCTAGACTTAATGGTTGGACTTCATCCTATATGGGTTTGGAAATAGACTAGATTAGACTTAGAAAATGAGTGCGGCCTTATATGGACCTAATTTTGGACTTAGTCCTATATCGTTGTGAAGTTAGACTTGAAAATGCACATAGGCTTGACTTTGGAAATGGATTGGAATAGACTTAGATTACACTTGGACTGGGATTGACATAGACTAGGGTGCACATATAAAATGCAAATGGGCCTAGATTTGACTTGAACTAGACTTATATGGGCATAAGATGGGCTTTTATACTTGTGGGCCTAATATGAATGCATGTACTCAAATTTAGATGGACCTAATATTGATGCAAAATGGATTCTAATGCATATGGGCCTAGAATGAACGCAAGTGAATTGGGTTGATTGAATTGAATTGGATCAAGGTGTTTGGACAGGGCTTAAAATTTTCAAAATTCGTTTCACCTTGTTTTTATCTTTTATTAGGAGAATATAAAGGATTAATTTTGGAAAATATTTTTTTGAATAGGTGGCATGATGATGATTAGTGAATATTTTCGAAAAAGGTAGAATAGAAGAGGGTGTAGGATTGATTTTGAAAAATGTAAGTTTTTGAAATTGATTGAATATGGTAAGGTAAGATTCATAGGAAATATTAATTGAACAGCAGGGAGAAGGTAGACATGCATTATAATTTTGGATGAACTTAGACCTAACGCATGTATGAATGACTCAATCTATGCGTTCGAACCTGTAAAGGCATGCCTATATATCCCAAAGATCACTTGTAGTTCAGGATTACTAAATGCTGGATGCATGAAATGAAATGAAATGGAGAGTATGGATGCACTGAGACTCCTATGGACTCTAGTTATGAATGAAGTATGAATGATGGACTGTGCAATGCAAAAGGATTCTAGTATGGATGCAGTCCTAATGGATACAAAATCCTAGACTTGACAGACTTCAAATGACTTTCGAATTTTAGACTTTGTAAGCTTTTAAGGATGCTAGACCCCAAATATGCATGTGTAACAGCCCGCACTTCCGAGATGCTAGCTCCACACACTTGAGATACACAAAACACAATCAACACTTAACAACCCTCGAATTTACATTTATTCACAGCGGAAACAAAACCTATAAAAATGATCCTGGATCTGCGGGTCAGGGGCCCACAACAGAACAACTTGAAAACCAAGTATCAGCTTACAAAATATTTCCAAATAAGGCATCTAACTATAACCTCAGCCCACCATTTTAAAACATAAAAATAATTTTCTTGCTCAATAACATACTACAAGTCCTCGATATCAACCCTGCAAAAATCACTAACAATGAACTCTGCCCCCACCAGGACAGGTTCCAAGAACAAAATCCGAAAAACTAAGTACACACACTATACAACCAGAAATTCATTTTAGTGGCTTAAAATATAGTTGCGCAGTTTATTACTCATCGAGTGGAACAACCCCAAAAATTCATTTTTGGCGGCTTAAGATTCATATACAATTCATGCTAGGATTTACTATCCTTGCACAATTGCATTAAAGTAATACTACCTCCGTCCCAGAATTAGTTTGAACACTTCCATTTTTGGCATGGTCCCACTAGTAATATATTATTTCATTTACACATCTTTGGCCCACACTCTACCTTTTATCAATAAAAAGCTACCCAACTTTCTCTCTCCTCTAATAAAAAATACCCTACCAACTCCTATCACATCTACTTTTTAAATAAAATAACATTAGACAACCACACTACAACTTATCACCTTAAACTACGTATCCCAACAAGTGTTCGGATCTTTCTGGGACGGAGGGAGTAATTTATATCGTGAAGATCACCACTTAGATCATTCAAAACCATTTAGGTCTATTAATTACTTGGGTAAAGTGAACACGAATAGAGAGAGGCTCCTTACACAAGGAACCGACTGTCTCTAAACTAATGGAGGTCGTCACCCCACCATTTAAATAATTATTCTTGCAAGCCTTGACCAGGACGTGTCCCATTTTTAATATCTGCTGGACTACACCCACGCAACTAGGGTTCTGAAGGAGATCACCCATCCTCCAAGGGTTGTTGTTCATACCGTAATTTATTTGGTATCGGCCTTTAGCCACTTGTATCCATAATTTACTTACATAAATAGTTTAAATGTACAGTTTATTGATACCACTTGTATTCGTAGTTTATTTGCATAAATAGCTTAAATGTACAGTTTATCAATACCACACATATTCCAAAGAAAACACATTCATCCATGGAGAGGAAAAAGAATCACAACTACTATAGTATCGAGAATCATTGCAAGACTTGAATCTTCTTTCGAAATCTTTTGTTTTACGTTAACAATTTCACATATTAGCTAGGCATAAAGATATAAGGAAATAATCAAATATTTATTGCTTGTAAAAGTCATATAGGCCCTTAGTGGGCTCATTTAAACTTTATTAAAGGGTTGAGTTAACTTGAACATGTGAAACTTTTGTCAAAATAATTGCAACAAAAACATTGAACTTAAAATGAGCATAACTTCCTGCACGGTACTCCGAATTAGGAATTTTCGAAGCTTAAACTCAAGAACTTTTAGATCATGACTACTCAAAGGAGCAATACCCGCTCTATAACACATATTGAGCAACTCGCTCCACAAATGTTGTTTACTTTCCCCATAAAACAATAACTATATCATAATCCTTATTTTCTCAATAACACAAATTTATATTTTTCAAAACATATACTCTTGTTCTCAATTCGTATCGCATATTCAATTCGAAAGTGTATGAGCGACTAAAACTTCCGGCCGTAAATTAATATAAAACAAAACAGAGTTGAAATGTAATTAACATATCCAAAATACCTAAAAATAATCTTATTATAACACAAACTCGAATCTCAAAATAAGCTTACTTACCTCAAATATTTTTAAAGGAAGTAATATACATAAAACGTATTCGAAATCAAATGTCTTTCCGCAGTCGAACGCATAACATAATCATAATGTAAAATATGTTTCTCAAAGACTTATAAGATAATTAACTATTATCGAGACCCAATTCTAAGCTCGTACAATGAACATGTAATATTTTACTTGTAGACTATCAGGTATCCTCAAACACGTTTTGGCAATTTCCTTTATCATAATAGTTTCTCTTTGTACTTTGATTTTCGTCCTTAACTTATAACATCTAAACTATAGCATTCCAAAATTCTCATGTTATGATCCTTATTAAATTTATAATTCACAACCATACGTCCCATGTGTTTGTACTAAAAGCTCATATTAGTCTTAACACCATACGCTTAGTATTGTCATTATATAACTTTAATTACCAAGATCTCTATTATCTATCTATATATATATATATATATATATATTTCTTTTTTAATCTCACTCATCTAATGGAAGAAATTATGCTCCAAACTCTTTTACTTGACCCCTTTGCGGATATGATCTATTATTACATAAGTATTGTAAATTATAGCTCTCTAATCGATACTCCTCTGAATCACTGCCAAGATATGGATCCTTTATTTCACTGATATGACATTCTTATCTCAACTCCTACTCCTCAATATTTAATATCTCCTATCTCTAATACTTATTTTGGCTACACATCCTCTGAACTCACAAACCTCTCGTAACAACTCCATTAA
Source organism: Beta lomatogona (assembly GCA_947646795.1). NCBI lineage: Eukaryota > Viridiplantae > Streptophyta > Magnoliopsida > Caryophyllales > Amaranthaceae > Beta > Beta lomatogona. Next base: position 1,014,207 of record CANSNZ010000540.1, on the reverse strand, counting down.
CCCAATAAATCAATATTTGAGCTTTGAAATTCACATCCAAGTCACTATTCTCTAACTATCTAATCTAAGTCCATCAGATAACATCTTCATTTCTTAGTTAAAACCTCCCAACAATTACCTTGTCCTTCAATTATGACATCATATACCTTCATTCTTATATAACCGAGCTCTATAGTATTTCCAGAGATATCTCCGGGTGATACCATTCAACCTTGTTTATACGCCATAAGTAAATCTTAGGATAGTTGCCTACTTCTAATAATACCCTCAAAGTGACAATTGTATTTCTTAAACAGAACTTCACAAGTACGCATCTCACACCAAACTCATTTTAACTTAGATTCCAAACTCCATAAAACATAATTCATCAATGATATTCTTTAAAGATATAACTTGTTTCACTAAACTTACGTGTTTCCGAACTTAAATTCGAAAATAATGTGACCCGAATTTGAGAGACTTTTTCTATGACAACTTCTTCATAAAAATTTAAGTAGGAGTAAAGATCTTCTTCGTCATTATTAGAACTAAAAAAACTTGATTTATAACTTGACGCGTCCGTATTTGCTCATAACTCAAATTCATAATTTTCAAAGTTCATGATCATATATAATGAAATCTCAAACCATAATAAAGAGTCTTTCATGCTTTCAGAATTCCATATAAAACTTATATCGCAAATATTTTGACAATTGCCTTATACCTGAAATTATAACTCAACATCTTTGCTCAGAATTCCTTTGTTTCCTTCTGAAACTTTCAAATATAACTATTGTTTAGATCGAAAGCGAGTTCATAAAGATATCGAATCGACGTTCCGGCTTAGTTCGTAAATCGGAGTACTTGTTGTAAAACCAACTTATATAGTTCGATATACTAAAGATACTTGCTTTAATTGTCATAGCTACACTTTCATATAAAAGATCAACGTACTAGGCATAAGAAAATTTATTATAAATTCAATGTGGAAAACATGCAGATTTAATAATAACACACATTTATATTCTTGAAGGATTCAACTACCTCCAATCAGTTCTCCAAAATCAATATTTCACTCAATAAAACTCATTAAATATTTAGCTTTCGCTCATAGCTTAAAACCAGATATGTAGTCAACAACACTTGTAAACACATAAATAAAACTTTGAATAATTTTGTGTTTATATAAAAGGCTTATTAAGCTTAGCACATAAAATCCCAGGAAACACGGATGTAGGTTTAAAGGTGGAAGGACATGTGTGTCCTTGAAACGATTTCCAATAATTCGACATTCTGGATCACCAACTATAGGTCGAACTTCAGAAATTATCTCCATGTACACACACCAACAACGACCTCCAAACAATAACAATAATCATTAACCAAACTCACAACAATTTAGATAAACAAATTGATTCACTCATACTTTCTAAGCTCTTCCATGAACTAACCACAACCCTTATATGCAACCCATTCTACTAATACAACTCACAACAACAATATCTAACTCTATTTAATCTCTTTCTTAATACAACCTACTATACTGATCAAACTAAATCCCAATATAAAACTTAATGAAACCCATTTTCAAAACTCCTAAATTTATTATCAAATATAACCACTCCAACTACAGTAATAATAATAACAAGAAAATGAATTCAAACTTACTCAACTAAAAAGTGATTCACCAGAATATAAATCTAAATTAAAATTAAGACTCTATCTAAAAACCCAATCGAATTCCCACAATTTATAGCTAATTCTAACTCTTCAAAGAGTAGACATTTACACTTACAACATACGACACTCAAATTCCATAGTCCAAATAATATCAATCAAGTAATCACAATCTCATACTTAAACTCCTAACACAAGAGGAAAAAAACCCAAGGGCTGCGGTCAAAAAGGGCCCACGGGCTGCGTTTTTTGACCGCAGCCCTCGGACTAGCAGCCCTTGGCATTTAGGAAGGGCTGCGGTTTTTAACAGCAGCCCCTCGCGCGTTAAGGGCTGTAGTCTGGGAAAAACCGCAGCCCTTAACCCACCAAGGGCTGCAGTTTTTGCCCGGACCGCAACCCTTGTGACCCAAAAAAAAAATATTTTTTTTGTTTGCATTTTTGTTGTCCTAAATGTTCCCAAACAGTTATATATATGTAAAAGTATCATTTTCCATTACAAATTATGTTTTTTACACAAATATAGAGAAAATAATAACTAAATTACATTAGTTCGAGGCTGCCCTCGATTGTTCAAATTGCAATATATGAACAGGATCACAACCATCAGAAAATAAGCCAACCAAAGAAAACCCATGAAGACATTACAACAACTCCACCAAGACTAGCATCCGGATCCCTCAAAAGCAACTTCTCTGGAGACCCTGCAAATAAAACCAAAATCGTTATAATTTGAAGGTGAACATGGGGAGTGTAGCAGAGGGCGATAGGGGGGAGTCTTGGGGTGGGGGTGTAGCAAGGGGGAAGCAGGGGGGGGCTTGGGGCTGGGGGTGTAGCGAGGGGCGGCAGGGGGGTGCTTGGGCTGGGATAAGGGTGTAGCGGGGGGGCAACAAGGAGGCAAGAGGGTGCAGCGGGTGGGGGTGTAGCAGGGGTGTAACACCACGGTTTTTCGCAAATATTTTATTCGAGTTATTTTTTCTAATTATTATTTTCTGTTAAAATTATAATATTTTACTTCTTAAAAAAATATTATATATTATATTATTTGATTTTCAACTTTTTAAATGTTATATTTATATAATTTATTTAAATAGAAATTATATACTTTTTTTTCTAGTATTTAAATTATGCGTTTGAGTTAGTATTTTTATTTTATCGTTCTAGCGCGCTTGGACCGTCGTAAAAAATTTTAAATCGTGGAACTTATACCCCTTGCCCCAAAAATTGAGACTTTTAAAGTATGAGAGGTGACTTTTGGTCCTCTTATAACCCCCTTTTGTAACCCCCCCTTTTTAATGTCAATTAAATCCCTTATTACTAGCTAATGTAACCTCCCTTTTTACTCCTCTTCTAAATCACCTTTGGAGCTGTTTCTAACAGCAAAATTCAGTCACATTTCCTCCGCAATCCAGTCGATAATTTGAAGAGAGAAAAAGAATAGAAAAGTTCATCCCGGATTTCCCTGTCACACCTTCACGGAGATGGCTATCACCAGAGATCTAACCGTTGGATCGCTCAAAAATTTGGATAGCATGTTGAGGACATCTGGACCTTCATTGTGACCGGAGCGATGTTGAATCAAAGCTTTCAATTGTCGAGAATCGTGATCAGAGCAGAGCAGCACATAGAGGAATTTATGATGTTCAAGAAGGAGAATGCAAGCACTTGGAGGTCTTCAAAGGTAACTAACGGCGATCCGAGTACGATTAGAGTTCGTATGGTTAATGGTGTATCGGCTTCTGTTCACGAAATGTGATTGTTGCTCACTTTGTAAAATGTGATTGTTGTGTTTTAATTCTTGAGAGTTCAGCATAGTTTTGGTTAGTAGTTTCCTTAAAATTCTTTTTATAGGCATGTATTGCATGGTAAATTGCGTGGTGATTAGTATGATAAGGTTCAAGAGTTTTGTTGTAAGTACTTTAGTATAGTATGCTTGGTATTGACTTGAGGGTCTACTGTTTTTTTTTTCTTTCGTTTTTGTCTTCCTTCTTTTCTATTTTTGCTGGGTGTGTATTATATAGATTGGAACTTGTAGTCATACATGTGTTTATGAGTTGGTTTATCAGTTGTCAGATTATGCATATAAATGGTTAAGTCAAATTTTTTTAGATGGTGGTTATAGACTTATAGTATATTGGGCATACCCATGGAAGTTATTTTTATGACTATATATATATATAAGAATGGTTTTTGATTATTCGAAGATGGTTTAGTCTGTTTTTATTTATGGAGTATGATAATGTTGTAGTTTTATAAATCAATATCTAAGTTGTCGACGTTTCAGTACTCGAGGGAGAATAATACTGTCTTTAGTACCGTTTTGCCAAGAGTTATGTACCGGGGGTATTATAACTAACGTTGTAATTAACCTTGTACCCAAACTCAGACAACGAGAGTGTAGTACTAGTTGGAGTATTTGACTATACTGTGTTTTTGGTGTATAAGTATGTTTTAATGTTGGTTTATTCTTTTTAGTTGGGTGAAATGATTTTTATTAGTATTAATGTTATTGTTAGTTTGAGAAGAATAAATATCGTTGAATTGAGACTTTTGGATTGCAATCCTAGTTTCTGCTGATTTTGGGTATAAGGCCTTAAGGGCATCCTTAATATTTATATATGATGAATAAATGGATGAATAAACTATAGTATTTATTTGTAGTACTATTTTTATTGAGATTAAGATATCCGGTGGGATAGACGTAGTCCCCGGTGAAGAACATGCCAACCACCTAGGTTGCGATTTAAGGGTATTACCTGGGTTAATTGTTGTCGTCCGAGAGGTTGGGAAGTACTGAGCTGGGTACTATCCTGCATCGGGAGTTTGGCCATTCTTCGACACAGGCAGTAGGGAACGTAAGCCCATAGGCTGTCTGGAGATTTCGATCTGACAAACCTTAGGAGGTGGGTTGCGATCCACTGGCGTTCTGTTCTTACTCAAAAACCTATTATATTATTTTGTTTAATTATTTTGGAGGCTTATGCTATGGATCTTGTGTGCTTATATTAAGTTTATTAATCATGATTTACTTTATTTAAGCATGTTAAACTGTGGGTTGTTGTTTGGCTATTATTTTGTTCAGTGTGATATTTTATGTTGATTGGGACTTATTTATTAATGCTTGATAACTCCTATGTGGATCCTAATTGAGCTGGGAGAGCTGTTAGTTACTGCCCACTGATTGTGGATGTTTGTTGATTATTTTGCAGGTACTTTTGAGGCTTTATTATTTTCGTTTTAGGCAATCGGGGAGAATTTATTTAGGATTTTGAAGCAATCTTATCTTTTATTGTTCTAGGTTTTCTATTTCGGGATTTTGAGGTTGTTCGGCCTCTATATGGTTATTTTAAGATAATTCATTTGGGTTTTATTTTCTTTAGTTTATATTTAACCCTTATTTAGAGTGACATTTCCGTCAGTCGGTATTTCCGCTATCGTCATTCCTTTAATAGAATGCTCTATTTTGTTTATTTTATGTTTATAAAAAGGACGAAGTGTTACAAGGGGGGCAGCAGGGGGTGTTTGGCTAGGGTGGGGGTGTTGTAGCAGGTATATGTGCAGCATCAAACTGAAGAATTAAAATGGTTCAGCACTTATGCCACAATATTCACGCATCACAGTCAAATTGAGCAAGCAAAAAAGTCAATCCTGTCAGAAAACCTTTCGACTTAGATCACACAGCCACACACCACCCAAAAAAAAGAAAAAAAAAACATATATGATCGAAAGGGTAAACAATTCCAGGACATTTCCTGACAAAGAGATAGAGAAAATAAATTGGCAAATCGGACTCGTTAAACTAAGCTACTACCTCTGTTGACAATCTAACAATGGCAGGAGGTGCGAGGGGTGCAGCAGGGGGGGTCTGTGCATGGAACGGTTGTGCGGGGCTGTGTAGGGTGTGGGGGGGGGGGTACGACAAGTAGGGGGATGTGGAGCGGGGGGGTCTGTCCCATGGGAGGGGGGTGTGGGTGCGGGGTCTGTGGGAGGGGAGACTATGGTAGCATGTGGGGAACTATACAGCAGCAAGGTGAGTGCAGGCAGCTGGTTGGGGGGGATTCCATCACAACGGGGTTGGGGGGATTCCATCACAACAGGGTGGGGGGTACATGTGGTGGATGTTTGCTGGCTGGGGGGTGGAAATCGAACTCGGATCATGTGAGTGTAAAAATAAAATCAAGTTATGCTTTAAGGTAATTGTCCTTGCAAATAAAATGTCACACTCAATTTTGATTATTCCCGAAGTAAGATGTTGCATTCAATTTTCGATATTACGTCAATATTATTTTACCATGACTTAACTTTGCCAAGATAATTTAGAAAAAATTTACAAACCAGATTTGTTTTAAGATGCATTGTACTATGCAGCAACTTAAATGTTCAAGGATCCCGAGTGTCGGGGTCAGATTGTCAAAAATAATTAACTAACTAAATTCACCAACTTTTAGCATGAAGCAAGCAACAACGGCCAAAAATAATTGAACAAAACCAGCACCATGATCCCAAAGGAGGCTACAATGCCCATACTAATTCCTCGAACAATCATCTTCAACTAAGGGGGAAAGGGGGATAAATAAGCTTCATCCTCGAACAATCAACTTTGGGTAGAAGGGTTCTAATTTCTAAAACATAACTTGAAAAAAAAAAAAACACAAAAAAAGAGTAAGACATACCTTTTCTCATACTCAGATACATTACGAGTCAATATGTAACAATTCTCTCCTATTCGCTTCATATGTAGGGTCCTTCCAAAGATACATAAATCAATATATCAGATTAACGATCAACACACAACACAAACAATCCAATTAAAATAGCTAGATTGTTTTAGACCAAATCATTTACTTTAATATACAAGAATTCATGTCTAAATCCCTGGGTCATGATACTTATTTAACAGCATCTTAAAAAGTTAGCCTACAAACGAAAAATGAACAGCTAAGAGCTACATTGTTTCAGTTGCTAATAAGACAAGTGAGTAAAACTCAAGTTACAATTCAATCTGCACTCATATTTCTCGAATGCTATCTAGTCCATCAGCCACTACAACATCCTTCCTATTCCTATTCATATAAGAAGTGACTATGACTAAATGGAAACAGACCGCGTGCATAAAAAGCTTAACAAAATCAAGATTAGAGTTGTTTGACTTTGACCCATAGAGTGTTCTCATAGTTCTTGAGAAAAAGCACAGAAGAAATCAAGCCAGTATAATGTCATATTACAGTAGCTCGTCTAAATGCAGACACTGCAAAGGGAATGGGTGTGCATTTTTTTATCTAAAAATCTATATATTTCCTCAGAAACATGCTATGTCTCATTCTCATAGAATAGAGTGTTCTCTTATTTGTAGAACTCACAAAAATAGGGAGTCTTTTTCTCACATCAAAGTTCCACATACTCTTAAACAAAGGAGTAGTTAAGTTCATAGATAGATACATCATAATCAAAACTCTAAAACAATAATTTCAGGTAACAAATTCAATATGAGAAGCTTAATCACCAAAAAATTATCTATGCTTTTTATCTGGTCATTTTAGATTTCACACATTCGGCACACACCCCCACCCCTTAATACAACTATAAGTCATCATATCTAAGAGGCAGATACAATAATGATAGGAAAAATCAACAACATTATGGCAGCAACTCAAACTAAAAGCTTCAAAACAGTAGCAATATAGAACGTTACTACTTTATCCTGTCAAAGTGCAAAAGACATAATGAACTGACTATGGTTGAAAGAATGCAGAAGGAACGAAAGTCCTTGAAATTAAAAACATGGTCTATTGAGAATTGCAGCATGTCTAGCTTCAAAGATAGACTTCACGAGTCCATATCAAGGATTACCACTTGATAACATCACATTGTTGATTAGAGACAGTATAATGTCCAGAACAATAGAGATACTACATGCCTGCTCTATGACCATCATCACAAAACTCGCATCATAAGAAAGATTATGGCTTCACAAGAGACAATACCTAAACCCATCAAGATTGAAAGGTACAAGCTTCTTAAGAGATTCAACCGATGCCTGTACATCAATTCCTTGTCTTCAGTTGCATCTGATTTCGTCTCAGTATTGCCAGTCCACTCTTCCTCATTTTCATCCTCAGCTTCTGACTCGGAAGTGCACTCTTCACTAGATACTGCATGTTCATCATCTGAATCGTTTTCAGACGCACCATCATCACCAAAATCCTGCACTGCAACTATTAGTTATAAGTTCTAGTTTATTACGTCCATGTATATGTAGTCGCTATAGGTTATATTGCCAAAAGAAATAATTAGTTGAGGAACTTACATAGGGAGCAAGAACGCTGATGTCGAGCACCAATAGAGGAACTTTTAAATCATGAGCAAGTGCTCTAATCATTCTCTCTCGATATAGTTCCGTTCCTAGAAATCATTAATAGGAACATAGTTTATGAAGACGTAAAATAAACATCGTATAGCTAGAAAGTACCCCGAAAAAGTTACCCTGAGCAATGCAATTTAAGCATTAAGCTAAAAAATAAAGCCAATTGGAACACTTTGGAGCGATATTCTCCCACTAGAAGAGGGCAAACGTGAACCATATGCCGAAGTGAATTTCTTGTGTTTCAAGTCGGACGAAGCACAGTCCACCAAGAGGCTTTTGGTATGTTCACTGACAAATAACCAAAGCTTGAATGAAGATGATATCAAGATAATATAAGTTGGAAAATATATAATGCAATGGGTCGTGGAGAAAATTTACTGGACATAATAGGGAAACGTTTCCCATGAAACAGTTAGTTTCTCCCATGGCACAATCCTCTGGAAAAAATCATTACTGAACTTTTCCCACCTGCTAAGAAAGGGGGAGTTTTTTTTTTTATTCTCAATGGCTATCTTCTCACCCTATTGTGTGAACCCTAAACCCTAATACCAAAACTGAAAAATCCTAACAATAAATCAAATCACAGCTAGCCATCAAAACCAAACACAAACAATCAAGAATTTCGAGCAAAAAGAGGCAAAATCGAAAATCCCTAATTAGAATACTAGGGTTCGAGTTTTCGAACAGAATCAATCAGAAATCGGAAATAGAAAAAGCAAACAAATTCGAGCCCTTTACTTGTTTTTAGTGAAGAATAGGGCGAAATGCGAGTGAAAGTTCAATTGAAAACCCTAAAAATGGGGGTTCGAATCAAACAAAAGAGGGAGAAGAAGGTTTTGACTTACAGTAAACGAAACTTCGGAATTTTGAGTTGAGAATTTCGCAGGCTCGCAGGAGGTTCAATTTCGAATTGGAGATCGAAGATATGACGTCAAGCTTGGAATTTTGAGGTTCAATTTCGAATTGAAGAACAAACTTCGACAAGAAAAGAATGCCAGAGAATAGTCGTCTACGATGATGGATAGGGGCCGGAAAACATCGGAATTGTAGGGGATAGCGGTTTCGGCTAAGAGTGAGAGAGTGGTGAGAGAGCGAGAGAGAGAGAAAGAGGGTTGAGAAATGTAGCGTGTCTGCATGTGGATAGTTTCCTCAGATTGAAGGGGTGGAGTTAATATTTGGGCCCCTTAAGGGCTGCGATTAGCCCAAAGCCGCAGCCCTTTAAGATAAAGGGCTGCGGTTAGCCCTTCACATTAAGGGCTGCGGTTTTCAATAAACCGCAGCCCTTACACCGCAGCCCTTGCCTTTTTTTCCACAAGTGTAATCATGGTATAATTTCAAATAGAACAAAACTCAAATCGAAAGAGAGGTTGGAAGGGTTAATACCAAACTATAGAATCAACACAAGGAATGAGGAGAAGGCAAGAGCACCACCAACAGCAACAACACAGGCGGTGCACGAGTGAATCGAAGAACAGGACAACAGGGCAATAACAACAACGCAGCCGCAATAGCAAGAATGGATGGAGTGGCGGCGACGAGCACATCTGAGCCACGGTGGCAACACCACCATGCAGCACCGTCGACTCGTGAACAACACAACAGTAGCACCTCACGGCAACAACGGCGCGCCAAGAGGAGATAGAGATAGACGAGAAGGCGGCGAGCGGCCAACAACAGCTCCGGCGAGCTTGGGGAAAACGCCAGCAAGAGGAGATGAACTCCGGTGAGATGAAGGGGAGGGGGAACACATCATGAGAAAGGGAGAGATAGAAATACTGGGTTGGGGTTTCACTGGAGAGAAAAAGATGAATTTTTGGGGTTTCTAAAACAATCGACAAGGGTATTTGGGTCTATCCTTAACCGACAAGGCTAAAATAGGGAACCGACTCTAATTTCCGTACTTGGCCAAATACCACTCAAGTTAAACTTAAAATCCGAAATACATAATAATAATAATTTCATTAAACTAAACAAATAAATGTATTATAGCACGACAAATAAAAATTCATACTTCGCAACCCAAATAAAATAATATTTTTTGAAACATAAATAATTTAATGAATATAATTAGACTTTTATAAACGCTCTTAAAAATACGGTTATTACATACTACTACCCTTATTAAAAGTTTTGTCCTCAAAACTTGAAAGCAAAAATCTCAAGCTCATAAGATATTAGGCATCCAAACTCAATTCTACCATCAACTTTTGTATCTCCACTTCAACTCAATATTAGAATCGAGGAGCAAAGAAGATAAAAAGGGCAAAATTTTCGGCATAAGATTCCAATCATCTCATTTGCAGAAATCTCGTTTGAAATTCATTAACTTCAGCAAATCATACAATTTTCTCAAAACACATAACATCATTAACAATACAAGATAATACACCTTCACATAAACGAAATCATATAGCACACGCAAAAGCACACATACTTATATACTCAACCTTCTATTTTCCTAATTCCTAATCATCACATTCTTAAACCATTAATAACCCAAATTTTTTTAAACTAGCCCAAGAATCTTTTACCCTCGCTAGGTAGCCAACTCGGCATATGGTCGCAAGGTTGCTCTTATACCACCTGTAACAGCCCGCACTTTCGCGATGCTAGCTCCACTCACTTAAGATACACAAAACACAATCAACACTTAACAACCCTCGAATTTACATTTATTCGCAGCGGGAACAAAACCTATAAAAATGATCCTGGATCTACGGGTCAGGGGCCCACAACAGAACAACTTGAAAACCAAGTATCAGCTTACATAATATTTCTAAATAAGGCATCTAACTATAACCTCAGCCCACCATTTTAAAACATAAAAATATTCTTCTTGCTCAATAACATACTCCAAGTCCTCGACATCAACCCTGCAAAAATCACTAACAATGAACTCAGCCCCCACCAGGACAGTTTCCAAGAACAAAATCATAAAAACTGAGTACACACACTGTCCAACCAGAAATTCATTTTAGTGGCTTAAAATATAGTTGCGCAGTTTATTACTCATCGAGTGGAACAACCCCAATAATTCATTTTTGGCGGCTTAAGATTCATATACAATTCATGCTAGAATTCAGTATACTTCACAAGTAAGGTGCTTGCTTAAAATTTCAGGATTTACTATCCTTGCACAATCGCATTAAAGTAAGAATTTATATCGTGAAGATCACCACTTAGATCATTCAAAACCATTTAGGTCTATTAATTACTTGGGTAAAGTGAACACGAATAGAGAGGGGCTCCTTATACAAGGAACAAACTGTCTCTAAACTAATGGAGGTCGTCACCCCACCGTTTAAATAATTATGCTTGCAGGCCTTAACCAGGACATGTCCCATTTTTAATATCTGTTGGACTTCACCCACCCCGCTAGAGTTCAGAAAGAGATCACCCATCCTCCAAGGGTTGTTGTTCATACAGTACCTTATTTGGTATCGGCCTTTACCCACTTGTATCCATAATTTACTTACATAAATAGTTTTAATGTACAGTTTATTGATACCACTTGTATTCGTAGTTTATTTGCATAAATAGCTTAAATGTACAGTTTATCAATACCACACATATTCCAAAGAAAACATATTCATCCATGGTGAGGAAAAAGAATCACGACTACTATAGTATCGCTAATCATTGCAAGACTTGAATCTTCTTTCGAAATCTTTTGTTTTACGTTAACAATATCACATATCAGTTAGGTATAAAGATATAAGGAAATAATCAATTCTTTATTGCTTGTAAAAGTCGTATAGGCACTTAGTGGGCTCATTTAAACTTTATTAAAGGGTTGAGTTAACTTGAACATGTGAAATTTTTGTCAAAATAATTGCAGCAAAAACATTAAACTAAAAATGAACATAAATTCATGCACGGTACTCCGAATTAGGAATTTCCGAAGCTTAACCTCAAGAGCTTTTAGATCATGACTACTCAAAGGAGCAATACCAGCTCTATAACACATATTGACCAACTCGCTCCACAAATGTTGTTTACTTTTCCCATAAAACAATAACTATATCATAATCCTTATTTTCTTAATAATACAAATTTATATTTTTCAAAACTTATACTCTTGTTCTCAATTCGTATCGCATATTCAATTCGAAAGTGTATCAACGACTAAAACTTCCGACCGTAAATTAATATAAAACAAAACAGAGTTGAAATGTAATGAACATATCCAAAATACTTGAAAATAGTCTTATTATAACACAAACTCGAATCTCAAAATAATCTTACTTACGTCAAATATTTTTAAAGGAAGTAATTTACATAAAACTTATTCGAATTAAATGTCTTTCCGCAGTCGAACCCATAACATAATCATAATGTAAAATATGTTTCTCAAAGACTTATAAGATAATTAACTATTATCGAGACCCAATTCTAAGCTCGTACAATTAACATGTAATATTTTACTTGTAGACTATAAGGTATCCTCTAACACGTTTTGGCAATTCCCTTCATCATAATAGTTTCTCTGTGTACTTGGATTTCCGTCTTTAACTTATTACATCTAAACTATAGCATTCCAAAAGTCTCATGTTATGAATTTCCCTTTAAAGGTTTTCTTATCCCCAATACATGAGCTCTCATTTCCAAAAGATAACCTTATGTCTTTATCATAAATCACCTACAATTACAATGGCAAGTCAAAATATCTCACTCCATATTTCCATGTTATAATTGAATATTCTATGATGCAATTTTCCAACTGAACTTTAGTATTTCCCAAAACTCAAACTCGATATTATGATCCTTATTAAATTTATAATTCACAACCATACGTCCCATGTGTTTGTACTGAAAGCTCATATTAGTCTTAACACCATACGCTTAGTATTGTCATTATATAAGTTTAATTACCAAGCTCTCTATTATCTAGATTTATATATATATATGTTTTCAATATTACTCATCTAATAGAAGAAATTATGCTCCAAACTCATTTACTTGACCTCTTTGCGGATATGATCTATTATTACATAAGTATTGTAAATTTTATCTCTCTAATCGATACTCCTCTGAATCACTACCAAGATATGGATCCTTTATTTCACTGATACGACATTCTTATCTCAACTCCTACTCCTCAATATTTAATATCTCCTATCTCTAATACTTATTATGGCTACACATCCTCTGAACTCACAAACCTCTCGTAACGACTCCATTAACCCAATAAATCAATATTTGACCTTTGAAATTCACATCCAAGTTACTATTCTCTAACTATCTAATCTAAGTCCATCACATAACATCTTCATTTCTTAGTTAAAACCTCCCAACAATTACCTTGTCCTTCAATTATGACATCATAGACCTTCATTCTTATATAACCAAGCTCCATAGTATTTCCAGAGATATCTCCGGGTGATACCATTCAACCTTGTTTATACGCCATAAGTAAATCTTAGAATAGTTGCCTACTTCTAATAATACTCTCAAAGTGACAATTGTATTTCTTAAACAAAACTTCACAAGTACGCATCTCACACCAAACTCATTCTAACTTAGATTCCAAACTCCATAAAACATAATTCATCAATGATATTCTGTAAAGATATAACTTGTTTCACCAGACTTACGTGTTTTCGAACTTAAATCCGAAAATAATGTTCATTAAATTGACTCGAATTTGAGAGACTTTTTCTATGACAACTTCTTCTTAAAAATTTAAGTAGGAGTAAAGATCCTCTTCGTCATTATTAGAACTAGAAAAACCTAATTTATAACTTGACTCGTCCATATTTGCTCATAACTCAAATTCATAATTTCCAAAGTTCATGATCATATATTTTCAAATCTCAAACCATAATAAAGAGTCTTTCATACTTTCAGAATTCCATATAAAACTTATATTGCAAATATTTTGACAATTGTCTTATACCTGAAATATATAACTCAACATCTTTGCTCAAAATTTCTTTGATTCCCTCTGAAACTTTCAAATATAGCTATAGTTTGGATCGAAAGCGAGTTTAAAAAGATATCGAATCGACGTTCCGGCTTAGTTCGTAAATCGGAGTACTTGTTGTAAAACCAACTTATATAGTTCGATATACTAAAGATACTTGCTTTAATTCTCATAGCTACACTTTCATATAAAAGATCAACTTGCTAGGCATAAGAAAACCTATTATAAATTCAATGTGGAAAACATGCAGATTTAATAATAACACACATTTATATTCTTGAATGATTCAACTACCTCCAATCAGTTCTCCATAATCAAGATTTCACTAAATAAATCTCATTACATATTTAGCTTTCGCTCATAGCTTAAAACCAGATATGTAGTCAGCAGCTCTTGTAAACACATAAATAACACTTTGAATAATTTTGTGGTTATATAAAAGGCTTATTAAGGTTAGCACATGAAATCACATGAAACACGGATGTAGGTTCGAAGGTGGAAGGACATGTGTGTACCTTGAAACGATTCCCAATAATTCGACATTCTGGATCACCAATTATAGCTCGAACTTCATAAATTATCTCCATATACACACTCCAACAACGACCTCCAAACAATAACAATAATCATTAACCAAACTCACAACAATTTAGATAAACAAATTGATTCACTCATACTTTCTAAGCTATTCCGTGAACTAACCACAACCCTTATATGCAACCCATTCTACTAATCCAACTCACAACATCAATATCTAACTCTATTTAATCTATTTCTTAATACAACCTACTATACTGATCAAACTAAATCCCAATATAAAACTTAATGAAACCCATTTTCATAACTCCTAAACTTATTATCAAATATAACCACTCCAACTACAGTAATAAACCTAAAAATAAAATGCCTAGTTGTTCTGCTCTTGTTGGTAACAATGCTAATTATGTGAAGCCAACTGGTTCTACTGATCCTAATGAGAATGTTGTTGCTCCCATCCCCCAGTTACCAGTCCCTGATGTGCATGATCCCCCATGCTTCCCATAACCTTCTATTTTGGATGACCTCCCCCAGGTACAAAAAGACATTTATGAGCTTTCTAAGTCTTTCTTATTTGCTAAAATGCTGTTTGCACCCCTTGATATTCGTACAATTGTATCTCGTACTCAGGCTGACTAGAATGTTGTGAAAGGAGATGTTGATTATTTAGAGATGGGAATGGGTGGTTCCTCCTGAGATTTGCTAATTTCCAGGATCTTGCTCATGTTTGGAGTGAGCGTCCCTGGCATATTCAGGGGGATCTACTTGTTCTTCAGCCTTATAAACCCTCCTTTGACCCATACCTTGAGGAAATTAAGTGGGTTGTTCTTTAGGTTAGAATCCCAAGATTACACACTGAATTGCCGAATTTTGATTCCATTACTAATATGTTGGCCGCCAATGATATTGGAGCATTGATCAAACTTGATCAAAGATCTCATTTAAGGAATAAAATCAGGTTTGCTCGTGCTTGTGCGTGTGTGGATATTCAGGGTCCCCTCTTGGAATTTGCTGAAATCAGTAGGTCTGGTGATCTTGTGAATGGATATGTTATATGGTATGAAGATTTTTCTTGAGGATGCTCTTTCTGTGGTGAGATTGCTCACTCAATTGATGTTTGTCCCTTATTGAATTCTCTAAAGAAGGAGCTTATAATCCAACTATTTAAGAATTCTAAACAGCAAACTCTTTATAAAAGTCTTGCTAAGGGTGCTCGGCAAGTCCCAAACACATCCACTGCTAAGCCAGCAAAAGTGGTGTGTGTTAAGCCCAAGCATCTTAGCAAGAAGCCAGCTACTGGTGCTGTTAAGTCAAAGAATTTGTTCTCTTCTAATCTTGCTGGAAATTTAACCCCCTCCTTCTGATAAGAATGCTAGTCATGGTGTTGTGATTAAGGAACATGTTGTGCCTGTTCCAAAAAAAAAATCCCCCTCCTGTTTATGGTAAAGGGAAAGGTAAGCTTGTTTTCTCTGAGCCATATGATTCCAATGACTCCTCTGATGATGCGGCCCTCTTTCTAGTCAATCATGTCTCTCCTCCTACTGCTGCTGCTATTATTGAAATGGATGGTGCCATGGATGTGGGAGTGCCACCCATGCTGTCTCCTACTCCTATGCAAATGCTTATGCCTGCCCACTCTGCTGATGAGAATCAGATTACTCACTTGGTCACTAAGACCAATCAGGTAACTTTCAGTCCTATTGGTTACCAGGATGATGAGAACACCTTTCTATTGGATGATGAAAATGCTGATGAGTTTGGTGAGCTTAATGCTTATGCGAAAAGTTCTTTTCATTCAATCCAATTAGAAAGTTCTATAGTGAAGCAGATTCGGCAAATGGGGATGGATTCTTCCTTTCTTGTGGAGCTTTCCTCTCACTCAGGCTCAACAAAAAGGAGGATTGAAGACAATGAGATTGATGACGATGTCTCTCCAGCCCTGAAGAGGAAGAGGATTTAATTTCAGACCCCCCTTCTTTTGACATGGTTCTTAGTAAAATTGGTTTTTGCGGTCTATATTGTAATTATCCATGTCTATAGGCTTTTGGAATGTTTGTGGTAGCGCTCGAAAGAATGCATTAGAAGAGTCAAGGGACTTTTGTATTAGTAACAACATTAAGATCTTAATGTTGTGTGAAGTTAAAACTCAGTCTCCTCCTTCCCAAGCCACTGCTAGTGCCGCTGGCTTTTAGTTTTATGATTTTATACCCACCTTGGGCTATGCAGGGGGGTATATGGCTTTTTTGGAGAAATTGTAAGTTAAATCCCTTCTCTTTATCTATAATATATAAATCTATGCGTTTTTTAGCTTGTGAAATCAATCTCTTAAACTTAAATATTCACTATATTGCAATATTCATCTATACCCAGCTCAAAAAGAATGGAAACAAGAATTTTGGCAGGAAATAATTTCCTATGTTAATTCTATCTCCCATCCCTTTATCATACTTGGAGAATTTAATGAGATTAGTGAGGCTTCAGACAAGAGGGGGTGTGCTGAGTATAACTCCTCCCGATCCTTAGTCATGTAGAATTTATTAAGTAGTATTCCATGTATAGAAATAGCCTTTGTTGTTCAACGTTTCACTTGGAGGAAAAAAAGAGCTGGGCCTAACAACATCTTTGAAATGTTGGATAGAGGTGTTGCAAGCACCTCATGGCTTGGTTTGCTCCCTCAAGCTAAAATAAAACACCATATTTTTACGTCATCGATCATTGTCAAATATCACTAGACTACTTACCTAATGATAGCTTGAACCCCCCCACCCTTTAAATTTGAGAAAATGTGGTGCTCAAGGAAGGACTATGATGTTCTTACTAAAAAAAACTTGGAGTACAAAATTTAATGTTTCGCATATGTTCAATTTAACATAAAAAATGCAAACTATTAAAAGTAAACTCAAAACTATGCAACAAATCGCAATTTGGCAATATATTTCGCCAAATTCGCCAAGTTGATGAAAAACTCCAAGAAATTCAATCCCTTCTAGCTAAACATCCTTTGGATGAAACTCTTCAAAACAAGCAAGATATCTTATTGGTGGGATATAACATTACTTATTGGAAGCAAAAAAGTAAAACCAAGTACATGCTTCTTGGGGATACTAATTCAAAATACTATCAGACCCATGCAACTATTAGAAGAAACCAAAATCAAATTAAAGAGTACATTACGGTAAATTCTCAAGGTATTACCTAACCCTCCTTAATAGCCCATGAAATTACCAAAGCTTTTAAGGAAAGGTTTATCTCAAATCCTAGCTGCCATTTTAATCCGGATGAGGATTTCCACCGCATCCTTCTACAATTTCGGAAGGAAGCAGTTTTTGACCTTGCCCCTGATAAGTCTTCTGGTCCTGATGGCTACCCTCCTTTCTTCTTCCAAATATACTGGTCTCTGGTTGGAAATTCAATATGTCGTGCAATTTAGGCTATTTTTCATTCAGGTTATATTCTTAAGGAAATCAACCATAAATTTCTTGCTCTTATTCCTAAAATTGATAATCCCTCTACAACTAACCATTTTCGTCCGATAAGTTTATCATCAACTATATACAAAATAATCTCGAAAATTAATACCAATAGACTAAAAGTCACTATGGGAAAAATTATCCATCCTCTTCAAGGAGATTATGTTCCAGAGAGACTTATCCAGAATAATATTATAATTGCACATGAGGTGTTTCATTCTTTTAAGAATAAGTCAGGGAAAGAAGGGTGGATAGCGATTTAACTTGATATGTAAAAAGCCAATGATAGAGTGAAATAGGGTTACATTTTAACAACTTTGGAAAAGTTGGGATTTAACCTTGTTTGGATCCATTGGATTTGTAGTTGTATTTCTTCTGTTTCATTCTCAGTCTTAGTTAATGGTATTCCAGGTGATCGTTTTTTCTCTTCTCGGGGAATTCGTCAAGGAGACCCTCTCTCACCATACCTTTTTATCTTATGTGCTGAACTTTTAGATAGAGAATTTTCTCTAGCTAGTGCTAGCCCTGAGAAGCTAATAGATAGAACCAGGGTGAGAATCCCTTTCTTCACCTTTGCTGATGATAATATGATTTTTGCTCATGCTACAGATCTTAGCCGTCTGAAAATTGGACAAATTTTGGATAAATATTGTTCCATGTCAGTTGAATTAGTAAACTATCACAAGTCTGCCTTTCAATGCTCTCCTAATGTTGTTGTTGATGTTAAAGCAAATTTTGCTCATATTTTTGGAATGGAAGAAACTTTTTCTGTGGGGGATGGGTGTCCTATAATAGACTCCAGGGTCAATAAAGAGACTTTTGTTGGGGTTCTTACCAAAACTATAGCTCAACTTCCTAAATGGAAGGCTAAATCTCTCTCCTAAGCGCGAACAACAATTCTGATTCAATCCAATTTAGCCTCTAAAGCTAGTTTTCAAATGCAAAGCTTCACTCTACCAAAGCATATTCTTCACCAATTGGATACTACTTATAGAAACTTCTTCTGGAATAAAGATCATTCCTCGAAATCTACTAATCTGATTAGATGGAACAAAGTTTGTCAACCAAAGGTACTTGGGGGTGTTGGTTTTCGCAAAGCGGAAGTGGCTAATTTAGCCTTCCAATTGAAACTCCTCTACAGACTAGTTTCTAATGGCGATAATATTTGGGTTAAGCTAGTTAAGAACAAGTATGTTCAGAATAATGATATTCTTTCTAGCAAATTCCCTCTTCTGCTTCCTGGCAATGGAAAAATATTTTGCGTCATAGACAGATTTTTAAGCAAGGCCTTCGATGGCAAATTGGAGATGGTAAAAGTATTATGTTTTGGACTAATAATTGGATTTTATAAGTTCCTCTAGCGTCCAAGTTCACCCCCACGATTAATACTGAACTTTTAAAATTCAGTGATTGCATTCTGGAGTCTGGTTCTTGGGACTGTGCTACACTCCGTACTTTATTCCCTCCTTATCTGGCTAAGATTCTTTCCTCTATTTTCATCCCATCTTCCAATCAAGAGGATAAATTGGTGTGGGGATTAACTGGAGATGGTGAACACTCTATCAAGTCAGGTGCTGCTCTCATCCGAAATTCTTCCGGTATTAGTACCCAAAATGTGGAAGATAATTGGATTTGGGGGTTATGTGTCCCCCCGAAAATCAAAAACTTTATCTGGAAAGATTGTAATGATGGCATTGAACTGCTAGTCGTTTGGAAAAAAGTCATATATTTGTTTCCCAAAATTGCAGTTTCTGCAACAACCCTTCAGAGACATTGTGTCACCTATGTTTCAAATGTCCTTTTACTATTGATATTTTTTATTATCTGGCAGATAATTTTCATTGGCCTTCACTTCCCCATTGGATGTCTTCTATGGAGATTTCTTCCTTCCGGTCCACTTTAGAAGTTTGTCATTCTAATCTTTCCCTAGCAAATCTTACCCAGTTTATCTTTGTTTGGGGGCATGTTTAGTATTTTAGAAACAAACTCATTTGTAGTAATGAAAGTGTTTCCTTCACCCAAGCTAGTTTTATCATTTGCTCTTTTGTCAATAATTGGGATAAGCTGTTTGCTCTCAGAGTGATGCCCCGTCTGCTCGATTACAACCTTCTCTTTCTAATAAACTGACTCCTTGTGCTGGCCACAATCTCATTTAGGCTCCCCCTACTGACAACTAGTGTAAACTCAATTTTGACGGCTCCAAGCTTGCCAACGGTCAAGCCTTTATGGGTTTGTTATTCGGAACAATCTAGGAGAGGTTCTGATGGCCTCTGCAAAGGCCTTAGGTGATTATCATTCTATTCTTATGGTTGAAGCTATGGGGATGTATGAAGGTATCAAAGGAGCCATTTCTCTTCAAATCATTAACTTGATCATAGAAGACGATAATCTTATTGCTATCAATTCCATTAAGCATATTTCTAAGTCTCCTTGGAATATCTCTTGGATCTGTTTGATGAGGTGACCATTCAACATTGCTTTAGAGAGGCCAATCGTGCATCAGATTTTATGGCGCATAAGGGTCATTCCTTCCCAAGTGTGGTTTTTTGGTCTCCCCCTTACTGTATTGATTTTTCCCTTCTTATCGGAAATAATGTTTTAGGTTGGCCTCCTCATTAAGGAGGGTAGGTTAAGGTTTTTCACTTCGTATAAAAAAATATAAAAAATCTAACTAATACTAGTACATTAGAACTAAAAATGCACAAATTACGGTAAATGTACTGATTATAATTATTGGCAATAGTACACTATGCAACAAAAAAAGTTATATTATGCATGATAGAAGTATAATTTATTACTTTTTAGTTTCTAATTTGCAGTACTTAGCTTCCAAAAAATCGATCTTATCATTATTAGATATCGTGAATGTTCCTTTTTAATCCTGATTGGCTTGTATGTTAAATATATTGT
This sequence comes from Beta lomatogona, assembly GCA_947646795.1. Classification (NCBI taxonomy): domain Eukaryota; kingdom Viridiplantae; phylum Streptophyta; class Magnoliopsida; order Caryophyllales; family Amaranthaceae; genus Beta; species Beta lomatogona. The sequence continues at coordinate 993,350 of CANSNZ010000540.1, read as the reverse complement.
CCTTTGATTTACTTTGTTGGCACATTTATCTCAAATCTCGAGCCAATGAACTACTGGGAGTTTGTATCCCGGATATACGAGGGCTTGGGATATGAACAATGCGTGGAAGTTTATCTTTTTTATCTTGAAAGTTTTATATCTTGCTAGCTAGTTATAATTCTACTCCTGTCTAGATGAAGTTGATCATTTAGTCACCATTCTATACATTTCATGAAAACAACTACAAATCCATCCAACATATTGCAAATAAACTCTGGTAAAGATTTAAGGTATCTTTTACAACATCGACGATCTACCTGAACCCAAAACCAAGTAGTTTCAAGCCCTTCCTAGCTGATTGAGAGTCCAAGCAAGGGCATGAGTGAGTTTGGTAGCCTCAGAATTATTAAATGTAATGGTTGATATTAATACCTATAATACGCCCCTTCTCCTGGCTCAGATCAGTTTCTTTATATACTTTCAAAAGAGCTTCAAAAGCACATCTAATTAATGCATTAACTTTCTGCATCACAATAGTATATGTAATATGAAACATAAGCCAATTAAAAAAGCATAAACAAAAGAACTATCATATACTAGGGAATTTCATTAGGTAATTTGATGCTTTTAGATCTGGCATATATAAGCAGAAAGCAAAAAACAGTAGTATATGTAATTTGATGCTTTTAGAGTAATATACTCATTAGGAACTATTGAATCTCATAGTTTTTGGGGAGAATTTAAGTGTCATATACTAGAGAAAATTGAACTAATACTTTTTGATATCACTTCTTTAACAACAACAAGATCAACATCAACCAAACCTCAGTCGCAAAATGATTTAGGGTCCACTAATTATATCACTTCTCTGTTAGTTTCTATTTTTATCACAGTTTTATATTCATAATATAGAAGTATATCATTAAATATGTAACTCCCCGACCTCTAGACATCGTTATTAGGTTAATTGAAGAGTCATTAGCAGCGGAACCTAGACGGTCAACGCGTTACTGCCATACCTTCCGATTGGAAAGCACAAGGCAAACATAAATTCATAAACTTAAAACATTTTATAATTTGGAAACATCATAGTCATCCATTACTGAAACATAAGGTGAAACCTAACAACTGATATAGTCTGACATAAACTTAAAACTATGATCATTAGTTTTTTTAAGAATGCTTAAAAATAAACAACTCCTCACATCTATGCCATCCCGTTATCATCATCAATACCTAAAACAAAAAACAACCTCATGAGCCTAGGCTCAGTAACATAATACTCTAACATAGTAAAAGCATTTCAATTCATTTTTTCAGTAATCAGGGAGGAGAGAAAAAGTAAAGCCATTTCATAAAGGTATCAGATCATTTCATATCATATCATATGTTTCATCATTATCTTTCCGTCTTACTTAAATCATATTGGTAACTTCGCGAGTATGGCAGAAGGTAAGCCACGGAGAATCTTAGTTCATCAACAGAAGGGGCATAAATGATTGCAGGTGCCATGGAAGACTATTGTCCCCCAACAGAAGGTGGCGAACAATACACGGGTGCCACGGGAGATTATTATCCCCCAACAGAAGGTAGCATAGTCGTATGCGGGTGTGACGGGATACTATCTCACGCAACAAAAGGTGACAAGAACCGCCAGGATGGAACGTGCACAACCAAAATAACAGAATACAACCAAGAAACGTCTTTCACTTTTATTTATCATGTTTCATGACTTTTAAGTAACTTTAAGAATTCATAGCAGAGTCATAACATAACATTATTATAGAATTGCATAAAACATTTCATATCCCGTAATCCATGATAAACATCAACAAAAATCATAGCATAAAACATATTCAGAAAGGGGATGCGGGTGCTAGCAGTAGACGTTACCTGGTATCGTAGTTATGTTTCTTTATAGCGGCGGGAGGCTTGTAATATTCCTTCCTTTAATCTAATCAAGAATTAAATAATAAAATTTATTACTAGTTAATTAGATTTAGGCTTTTCTTAGTTATTCTATCATTAGGCCGTTATGGTACTTGTGTCATTACTAATAAGGTTTCGTTAATCGAACAAGTTCTATTATTGTCAATAAAATATTCGCTTACGTTCAGCTACTAATTCGGCATGATTATTACTAAACTAGCTAGATTATTATCTTTAATTTAATTATCCAAAAACATTAACACTAATATATTATAGTAGTTGTCATTGAGCTTATGAACTAAATATAAAGTCATTTATATAAACTATAGTGTTTCCAATGTCCAATTATAATTTCATATTATAAGAGTAATCATGATTAACTAGTTGTATCATAGCAAAATCAGTTCAGTCCTTAATATAAGGTTAACCCAACTCATTAACTAAGTAGTTTAATTAAGTAAATATGATTTTAAGCCCAATAATATGATTAAATTAAGCTAACATGGTTTAGCTAAACAAATTAGTTTCTAGGCCCAATTCGTATCTAATTATTAAAGGAAACTAAGGCTTAAACTTACAAACTAAGAATCAAAATAAAAGTTTAAAAGGTATGTTTATACCTCTACTATACTTGGAGAAGCGATGACAATGCAACACAGAGGGAAAGAAAAGCGACGGAGTTCCGGCGAACTGGTCTGTTGGTGGTGCAGTGTGGTTCCGGCGATGCTACGGTAGTAGATGGGTGGTGCGAGCTGGGGCAGTAGATGCAAGCAGGGGCAGCGCAGGGGAGGACGAACAGAGGAAAACGAAAGAAGAAAGAGGGAATAGTGATGGGGTTGCAACAGGGGCGTTGGGTAACCAGCGAGGGTGACTGGTGATCGGAGGTGAGTCGCTGCGCGGGTGGTGGTGGCGTGATGTTCGTCGGACTTCGGTGAGCAGCGTGACAGAGCACGAGAGAGATAGAGTGATTTTAAGAAACTTTGTAATATTTGTTATTTTTGAGTTGTGAATTCAATACTCAGCACCTTAGGCAATTTATTGATGAAATTCTGGAGAGAAAGCTGGAGGTTAGTTGAAGATTACGGGTGTTTCTTCACATAGGCAAACTAGAGTAGGACACTAAGAGGAAAAATAGGGGAGGTGGGTTGTGGGGGACTGGGGGTGTTGGGTGGAATTGTTGTAGGAAAATAAGCGGAGTTTCTCTCTCTTTTTTTTTCTTTGTTGTTGTTAAACCCAAAATTATTATTACATCAATTCATTACTTGTGATTGTTAGCCCAACTCTACTTATAGTAAATTTTAATTTCTTTTAACCACAAAATTCATAACATTTTCATGTAGCTTATAATTATTATTAATCAAGATTTTTAACCCTTTTAATTACTTAATTAAACATGTTTAGATTTTAGGATATTACATCCTTACCCCCTTAGAAAAAATTTTGTCCTCGAATATTAATAAACGTTGTCAGATGCAGCATGTCATGCATATCATTTATAAAAATTTCAACATCACATATTCACATATATGTAATAGTATATAGCACAAACTTATAAATTTGCATAATTGCAAGAAGGTCATTCAACCAAAAAGATGAGGGTATTTTGATTTCATTTGATCGTCAACTTCTCATGTTACTTTGGATGATGAATGGTTAGCCCATATAATCTTAACCATAGAGAATTACTTTGTTTCTAAGTTGATTTTTCCTACGATTGAGAATCTGCATTGGTTCCTCTTCGTATATCAAATCATTTCTGAGCTGAAAGGGCTCCTGTCTGACAACATGGCTAGGATCAGGTATGTACTTTATTAATATTTATCCAAGTCTGTTGGTAGTGTTGATCGATAAGCAACTTCGTTAACTTGTTCGAGAATCTCATATGGACCAATATACCTTCAAAATCTCATAACACCTTTGGTAGGTGAAATTTTCAAGAAAACATGGTCCCCTACCATAAATTTTAGTGGTCTTCTTCTACGGTCAACATAATTCTTTTGTCTGTCTTGTGCAGCTTTGATTCTAGCTTGAATCAAGCGTACTTTTTCTGTTGTCTCATGTATCATTTTAGGGTCCAATCATTCGAGCTTCGTCAGTGTCATTCCGACAGAGAGGTGTTCTACACCTTCGACCATAAAGTGCTACATATGGTGCCATTTTGATATTAGCCTGACAGCTCTATATTGGTGTAAGAGAATTCAACCAAGAATAATTATTTCTCCCAACTTCCTTGAAAATCCAATATACATGCTCTTAACATATCTTTAAGGGTTTGAATTGTTCGTTCTGTTTGACTATCACTTGCTGGTTGAAAAGCAATGCTAAAATCCAAGTTCGTGCAAAGAGCCTTTTGCAACTCTTTCCAAAACTTTGCTTGAAATCTCGAGTCGCGATCTGATACGATAGAGCTTGGTACTCCATGCAGTCTGACAATTGCACTGACATACAACTCTGCTAGTTTGTCCAAACTCCATTTATTCTTAATAGCCAAGAAATGTGCCGACTTAGTCAATTTGTCCACTAATAACCCAAATTCAGTTCATGCCTCGAGATAATGGTGGTAATCTCAAGATGAAATCCATCGAAATCGAGTCCCACTTCCAAGCTGGCACATCTAATGGATGTTGGAGTCCTGCAGTCCTTTGATACTCAATCTTTATCCTTTGACAAGTCAAACATCTTGCCACAAATTCTAAAACTTCTTGCTTCATATTACTCCACCAAAATGTTTATTTTAAATCTTTGTATAACTTTTTTCCTCCAGGTGAATAGAGAAAGGACTGCTGTAAGCTTCTTCTAGAATCTTCTTCTTTAATTATTCGTTGTTAGGGACACAAATCCGTCCTCGGAATCTTAATGTGCTATCATATGGGATTACAAATCTTGGTGATTTTCTCTTTCTCACATCATTCTTTATCTTTTCCAATTCTAAGTCTCTATCTTGTGCCTCCTTTATTTCTTCCAACCATCACTTGTAGAATAATTGTTAATGGCGACGGTTTCTAAGTGGCCTATTGTTGCGGATTTCGTGCCGCCGCAAATTAAGGAGCAGCAATAGGAAAAATCTATAGGTGTGACTAATTGCTGCGATTGTTGCCCAAAACCGCAAGCAATAGGTACTGGTACAAGTAAAAAATTAAAAAAAATGTTGCATTTTGCCATCAAATTTGAAAGATAAAAATGTAAGACGAAAATAAAACAATCCAAATCATCCATTGTCATCGTCGGCGAGGAAACGCTGGCGAATGAGAGGCGAGACAGAAAGAGGGGACAAGAGAGGAGAGGAGAAAGGAGAGAGGCGATTAAAGAGGAGAGAGAAGCTCAAGGACGAGAGAGGCGTGACTATGTGAGATACAATTTTAGAGCGTATAAGTGTTGAGTGTAAAACCCTAATTTTTTTTTTATGATATTGTTGCGGTTCCTTCAAGAAACCGCAACAAGAGGTCTTATCGCTGCGGTTTTTTCTAGAAACCGCAGCAATAGATTTTTTGTCACGCTTTTTTTTAATTCTCTTGTTGCGTATGGATAAAACCGCAGCAATTCAACCGCAACAATAAGCAATTATTCTAGTAGTGCATGTTGGCTTCAATTCCAATGCATATAAACATGCACCTCCTGTGGTTCCACGTTGAATAATTTCCACTTCCATGTTCCTTAGATCATCATTGATTTCTTTGGGTAGAGTTAAGATTGAGTTTTGGTAGGATTTTCGACTTCAAGCATCAGCAACAACTTTGGCTTTACCGGGGTGGTACTGGATGTCATGATCATAATCTTTCAAGAGTTCTAGCCACCTACGTTGTCTCAAGTTCAAATTTTTTTTGTGTGAAGATATATTTAAGACTTTTGTGATCAGTAAAAATCTTGCACGAAACACCATAGAGATAGTGTCGCCATATCTTTAGAGCAAATACAATTGCGACTAGTTCAAGGTCATGTGTTGGGTAATTATGTTCATGGGGTTTAAGTTGTCAGGAAGCATAAGTTATGACTTTATCATTTTGCATTAAAACACATCCCAATCCATGTTTAGATGCATCACTATACACAACAAATCTATCTTTTTCAGAAGGGAGTGCAAGAATAGGGGTAGAGGTAAGACGTTTATTTAACTCCTTAAAAGCTCACTCACATTCATCGTCCCATTCGAACTTAACAGACTTCTTCACCAATCAGGTTATAGATAGAGTAATCTATGAAAAATCTTGAACAAATCTCCTGTAGTAACCAGCTAAACCCATAAAACTCCGAACTTCTGTGATATTGGTGGGTCTAGGCCACTCCATTATAGCTTTTATCTTTTGTGGATCAACATATATTCCATTTTCTAAACTAATGTGCCCTAAGAAGGCAACTTCTTTTAACCAAACTCACATTTCTTCAACTTTGCATACAATTTCTTTTCTCTTAAAAGGTTTAGTATTTTTTCAAGTGTTCTTCATGCTCACTTGAATTCCTTGAATATATCAAAATATCATCAATAAACACAACTACGAACTTGTCAAGATATGGTTTTAAAATTCAGTTCATCAAGTCCATGAAAACTACAGGAGCATTGGTTAATCCAAATGGCATCACTGTAAATTCATAATGACTATATCGGGTCCTGATGGCGGTTTTGGATATATCTTCCAGTTTGATTAGAAGTTGATCGTATCCAGATCTCAAATCAATTTTAGGGAAGATACTTGCACCTCGTAGTTGATAAAAAAAGGTCATTAATACGGGGCAATGGATGTTTATTTTTTATGGTGAGTTTATTCAATTCCCGATAATTAATGCATAATCTCAAACTTCCATCTTTCTTCTACGCAAATAACACAGGTGCACCCCATGGCGATACACTAGGTCGAATATACCATTTTTCGAGCAATTCATCTAATTGCTTCTTTAATTCTTGCAACTCAGCTCGTGCCATTCTGTATGGTGTTTTGGATATGGGAGCGGATTCTGGAATAAGATCATTTCTAAAGTCTATCTCTCTTTGCGGAGGCATGCTAGGTATCTCTTCCGGAAATACATCGGGATAATCGCATACTATAGGGATGTCACTTAGAGAAGGTTCAAATGTGCTTAGGTCTTTTATATTATAGAGGTATCCATGACAACCCTTCTCAAGTAGCTTGAAGGCTTTTGAAATTGAGATAGTTCTGGGTTTAACTTTTCTTCTTTGATAAGAAACCTTACACCCATCTGGTGTTTTAAGGCTTATCTCATGTTTGAGTCAGTTTATGTCGGCCTTGTATTTGGATAACCAATCCATTCCCAAAATCACATCAAAGTCAGTCAATTCAAACTGGACTAGGTTCACATAAAATTCACAGGCACTTATAAGGATAGAGCAGTTCCTATATAGGACATTGCATGACAGGGATTGACCATTTGGCAGGGCGACATTTAAGTTAAAGAATTTAGGGCATGGTTCTACTTCCAAATGACGTAGAAACAAATGAATGAGAAGCTCCGAAATCGAAAAGAACATGAGAAGATATTGAGTTGATAGGGAAATTACCAGTAATAACGGTATCATTCGCCTCAACTTCTTCTCTCTGCATCATGAACACTCGTCCTACTTGGAGAGGTCCGCGTGGAGGGTTTTTGTTGGTGTTGGTGTTTCTTGCATTGTTGTTGTAACCCGAATTCTGACCACTTATTTAATCCTTTGAAGCACCATAACTGTTCAGATTTTGGATTTGATGTTCAGGCATGGGGTAGTCTCTAACTAGGTGGTCTTTTTTACCGCAACGATAACACTTATCTGTTCCCTTACGACAATCCTTTTCCAGATGCCCTCTCTTACTACATTTATTGCATCGAGGAATCTGTTGTTTACCACTGTTGTACCCCATATATTCAGTCTAAGTCTCTTGAAGCTATTGCCCGATTGAGCCACTTGAGTTTTTCCTTTCCTTTTCCCCACCTTCATATACTTCCTTCCGTAGTTTCACTTTCCTTTCAACATTTATAGCCCAATCATATAACTCTGGATAAGACATACTCATATATGCAGCAAACCATTCTTGAAGATCCAGGTCCAGACCTCCTTCAAATCGATTCATTCTTTAACGATCTATGGTCACAAGATCAGGAGCAAATCGAGCTAACTCATTGGATTTCATAGCATACTCCAGTACAGTCATATTCCCTTGTCTCAGATAGTTAAACTGAGATTCCATCTGGAGCTGCAGAGATTGAGAGTAGAATGGATTCCTCATAGCCTCCTTCAGGCCTTTTCATCCAAACCCATGCTGATTTTGCATCTCCTTAGCAGTCTTCCACTACAGATCTGCTTGCCCTTGTAAGTAAAATACCACAAAATTAACCATCCACTTGTTTGGACACTGAGTAGCATCAAAGAGTTTTTCCATGTTGTTAAACCATTCTTCGAATTCAGTAGGATTTGGCTTTTCGTCATAACTTAGCGGTTTGTGAGCAGAGAACCTTTTAAATGTGTTTGAGCACTCTTCCTACTCTATTTTGGCTTTTTGCTGGTTTCCTTGCAGAAGTTCCATCATTAACTTAATTAAGTCCATCTGATTTCCATTTGCATTCCCAGGCATATCGTCTCCATCAATTACTGCCCTCATTCCTTCTAATGAGACATTAGACTCATGGGTTCCATTTCCTCCATTCAGTGGCTCATTCTCACTTGTTGGCATTTTCTATCACATCAACCACTTCATGTTTCATAGTATATTGATATGATATGCAACATATTCGTAAAGGCATAAAACTAAAAATATTCCCTTCCCCGATCCTATCACTCAGACTCGTTTACATTTAAACAACCTACGACTTAATCATATTTGAATATTGTAACTTTAAAAGTTAACATCCTAATCAATGAGTATTTCTAACTTAAACTGTTAACCAGACCTTTAATTTTGTTTTATAAATTTACTTCAATATATTAGCTAACAATTAATGTAAAACCGTGAAGGTTAAACTTAAGGTACCAAAACCTTGGCTCGGATACCAACATGTAACGCCCCGACCTAGAGACATTGTTATTAGATTAATTGAAGAGTCATTAGCAGCGGAACCTAGACGGTCGACGCGTGACTGTCGTACCTTCCGATTGGAAAGCAAAAAGCAAACATAAATTCATAAACATAAACATATTATAATTTGAAAACATCAGAATCATCCATTACTGAAACTTAAGGTGAAACTCATCAACTGATATATAGTCCGACATAAACTTAAAACTATGATCATAAGTGCTTTTAAGAAAGCTTAAAACTAAACAACTCCTCACATCTACGCTATCCCGGTATCATCATCAGTACCTAAAACAGAAAACAAAACGTCATGAGGCGAGGCTTAGTAACATACTCCTCTAACATCGCAAAGGCATATCAATTCATTTTGTCAGTAATCAGGGAGGAGAGAAAAAGTAAAGCCATTTCATAAACATACCATATCATTTCATATCATATCATATGTTCCATCATTATATTTCCATCTTACTTAAATCATATTGGTAACTTGGCGAGTACGGTAGAAGGTAACCCAAGGTGAACCTTAGTTCGCCAACAGAAGCAGCATAACCGACTGCAGGTGCCACAAAAGACTATTGCCCCCCAACAGAAGGTGGCTAAAGGAATACGGGTGCCACGGGAGATTATTATCCCCCAACAGAAGGTAAAATAGCCGTATGCAGGTGTCACGGGAGACTATGTACCCTAACAAATGGTGACAAGAACCGTCAGGATGGAACGTGCACGACCAACATAACAGAATACTGCCAAGTACTGTCTTTCACTTTTATTTATCATGTTTCATGACTTGTAAGTAACTTTAAGAATTCATAGCAGAGTCATAACATAACGTTATTATAGTTCTTTCAAGTAGAAAGATATACTTTTCATATTATCAGGATTCCATAAAACATTTCAAAATAAATATTTCATATCCCGCAATCCATGATAAACATCAACATATTTCATATCATTAAACATATTCCTAAAGGGAATGCGGGTGCTAGCGGTAGATGTTACCTGGTATCGTAGTTAAATTTCTTGAAAGCTGGGGGAGGCTTGTAATATTCCTTCCTTTAATCTAATCAAGAATTAATATTAAAATTTATTACTAATTAATTAGATTTAGGCTTTTCTTAGTTATTCTTTCATTAGGCCGTTATGGTACTTGTGTCATTACAAAGAAAGTTTCCTTAATGAAACAAACTTAGGTGTAAATAATCATAGTCTTAATTGAATAATTTACTTTATTACTCTTGACATCTCTTAAACATAAAAGCTACCTTGAGGTGATAATAATAAATAAATAATCTTGGTTTATAATCCATCTTCAATAATTTGTAACCATGACCTTCATAATTTAATTATTTCATTTCTTTAATAAATTATAAGTACACAAAGAGTATTTCACTAATTATCTTTTTAACAACATTATAATTCTAACTTTATATACGAATCATGAAACTAAACTAATGAGTGAAGTTTATATTATCGTCAATCAAAAACCTGCTTATGTTCAGCTACCAATTCGGCATGATTATTACTAAACTAGCTAGATTATTATCATTAATTTTACTATCCAAAAACATTAACACTAATATATTATATTAGTTGTCATTGAGCTTATGAACTAAATATAAAGTCATTTATATAAACTAATGTGTTTCCAATGTTCAATTATAATTTCATATTATAAGAGTAATCATAATTAACTAGTTGTATCATAGCAAAATCAGAATAGTCCTTAATATAAGGTTAACCCAACTCAATAACTAAGTAGTTTAACTAAGTAAATATGATTTTAAGCCCAATAATATGATTAAATTAAGCTAACATGGTTTAGCTAAACAAATAAGTTTCTAGGCCCAATTTGCATCTAATTATTAAAGGAAACTTGGGCTTAAACTTACAAATTAAGAATCAAAATAAAAGTTTAAGAGGTACGTTTATACCTCTGCTCTACTTGGAGCAGCAAAGACAACACAATACAGAGGGAAAGAAAAGCGACGGAGTTCCAGCGAACTGGTTGGCTGGTGGTGCCTCGTGGTTCCAGCGACGCTACGGCAGCAGATGGGTGGTGCGAGAAGGGGCAGCGCAAGGGAGGACGAACAGAGGAAAACGAAAGAAGAAAGAGGGAGCAGCGACGGGGTTGCAGTAGCGGCGTAGGGTCACCGGCGAGGGTGACTGGTGATCGGAGGAGAGTCGTTGCGCGGGTGGTGGCGGTGCGATGTTCGTTGGACTTCGGTGAGCAGAGAGAGAGAGAGAGAGAGAGAGATTTTAAGAGACTTTGTAATATTTGTTGTTTTGGAGTTGTGAATTCAACACTCATCACCTTAGGCAATTTATTAATGAAATTCTAGAGAGAAAGATGGAGGTGGACATTGAAGATTACGGGTGTTTCTTCACATAGGCAAACTATAGTAGGACACTAAGAGGAAAAATAGGGTAGGTGAGCTGTGGGGGTGTTGGGTGGAATTGCCGTGGGAAAATTATGGGGATTTCTCTCTTTTTTTTTTCTTTGTTGGTGTTAAACCCAAAATTCTTATTATATCAATTCATTACTTGTGATTGTTAGCCCAACTCTACTTATAGTAAGTTTTAATTTCTTTTAACCACAAAATTCATAACATTTTCGTGTAGCTTATAATTATTATTAATCAAGATTTTTAACCCTTACTTAAATAAACATGTTTAAATTTCGAGATATTACAAAGTAGCAGTCTAAGTGGGCATTTTGAGCGGACATTGTATTATCCTATTTGATTTGTAGTAATGTGAAGAACATGATTTCACTGTATCATTGTATAATCGCATTTATATAATCTGGACCAAGTCATATTCAAGCATTTGTATAGTTTGTCACTTGTATTCTTTTTGGTGATGTGCCACCAATTTCTTTTCCAAGTTTCTCATCAACTAACTTTTCTTGCAGCTTGCCACTTTCAGTGGTGATGAGCGGGATCAACATGAGGTTGTGTTGATGATGCAGGATAACATGGATCTTCAGGAAAAGTAAGTTTTATAAAATAATGAACTTTGAAATACTATAAGAAAACAATAATCGCGCAAGATTCCCAATTCATGGTTACGATGTTTTGGAAAAGTAAAGATTTAAGCCCCTTCATCTATAAGAAAATCATAATCATGGTTTACATCATAGTGCAACTGTATATTGTTCAATTTTCTCGTCCGGATATATTTACACACTTTTCTTTTATAAGACTTAACTCTATTATTTTTTTCCTTTATCTGTTCATTTTCCTAATCTAGTTATTTTGCATTTTAGATGTTCAGAGTATATGGAGATAAAGAGCTCATTCATAAGGTACATTAAGTGAGTGATGTAGTGGATATTGTGAAAAATTATCATTGATTTATGAAGAATGGAGTCCATTACTATTGTGAGGGTATATTGGCTTATCAGGCCATTTATCATTGTTTAGAAATAGTTAGATTAGTCAATTTAAACTTGTTATAGCAGTGGTTCTCAAAGTAAAAACTTAGACATGTGATCTAGTTATTCTAATTAGTGGACTTGTGAAAACATTTGCTTCTAAACATGAGATAGCAAGATGAGTGCGTGGACATAAAATTGTAACTCGGATTGTTTTTGGTACATGAACAGAGAGAACTATCTAGAAAAAAAGTTATATGAAGCATCTCTTTTCTAGTCCCTTATTAACTAGTAGTAAACAAGTTAATACTACAAGCCATAAAAAAATAATTGTTGAATGTGTACTTGTGTTGTTTATTTTAACCTATGTGTCTATTTTATATTTCAAATTTATGGACTTAGTTTCTTATCCAATATCTAATTATAAATAAAGTTTGTGTCTAATACAGACAACAAGTGTTTTAACGACTAGAGGAGAATGCTAATGAAATTGAATTGGTGACATGTACAACTGCTAATCCGTTCGTATGAAACGGAGCCACATGGTGACGGAAGCTCTGCGGTCCAATGATATGTATGCCAAGGAACGTAGTAAATTAATCTAAAAAGCCCTGACAAAAAGAGGGCCTGTAAGGCTGTAACCAAAGTTGTCAGAGAAGTGGCAGAATAAATTTTTTACGGAAAGGCTACTTTATGAACAGACTCATATTGCAAGTGATTTTTTTTAATCCAAATTATTTTCAACAGAACAGGTTCCTTTGGAAAATCGGATCAGTTGATTTGGCTCGACTTTTTTTTAATCAAATTTACACTTAACTGATCCGATTATAACTGAGGACCGGATAAGTTAGTGTAATTGATCCGGTCCTCAGCTATAACCGGATCAGTTAAGTGTTACCTGATTTGGTTGTGAACCGGAACAATTGAGTTTTCTCATTTGCTCCGCCCTTACCCATTCCGGTTCCTTTTCGGATTAGTTAAGGGCATTTTGACAAGATCAGTTAACGTTTTTTCCACTAGTGATTTCCCCTATCATACTCATCTCGAACTATCTGGTCATAAGATTAGCAAATCCTTCGCACAAGGATTTATTAGTAGTACCAAATACAATATCATCAACATAAATTTGAATAATAAGAAAATTAGATCCTTTTAATTTCAAAAACAAAGTTCTATCAACTTTTCCTCTTTTTAAATAATTTTCCAAAAGGAACTTGGACAACCATTGATACCATGCTCTAGGAGCTGAAAGAGCTTTGTACATCTTATAGACATGATTAGGAAATTGAGAGTTTTCAAATCTAGCAGGTTGTTCCGTATTTTCATTGAAATAACCATTAAGAAAATCGCATTTAACATCTATTTGATATAATTTAAAGCCCATGTAAGAAGCAAAAGCAATTAAAATTCTTATAGCTTCTAACCTAGCAATTGGAGCAAAAGTTTCTTCAAAATCAATACCTTCTTGTTGATTATAACCTTTATCAACTAAACTTGGCCTTGTTCCTAACTATACTAACATGCTTATCCAGCTTGTTCCTGAACACCCATTTTAGTCTTATCACCTTCTGGCGTTCCAACTTGGATTCAAGGTGCCATACTTGGTTTATTGGTTGAGCTCATCTTGCATTGCTAAAATCGAATCAGCATCTTCAAGTGCTTCAAAGTGATTTCGAGGCTTAAGAATGGATAAGAATGCATTGTAAGCACAGAAGTTCTTCAATTGTGATTTGCTCTGAGTTCCGTTCCGAATATTACTTATAATCTGATCGGTTGGATGAGAATTTTGATGTTTCCATGGTATTGGTTTAAAGTCTCTTACAAGAACAGACCCTGATCCATTTTCATTTAGAATTCGAACTTCAGTGCTGGAGTTCCCTTCATTTTCTCGCCTGTTTGGAGCTTCTGTGTTATCCTCATTAACGGCATCATTATCCCTTTCAACAGTAGGTTGATCTTCTTGAACTTTTGGTTGTTGCTTGTTGGACGTTAGCTCTTCTCCTGTTGGATCTGGTCTCACTAGTACAATATCAAAATCTTCTTGTTCCTGCGCATCATCACTTACATTCTCTATAAAATTGCCTATTTCATCAAAAACAATATGTACACTTTCCTCGACACACATTGTTATCTTGTTGTAGAAATATGAACAAAACATTTATAACCAAATGCTCTAAAATAAGAAATATTGGTTTTCTTCCTTTAAGAAGTTCATTGGTAATTTTTTTGGTGATTGGTCTACTCATGATATGATTTTTAATGTAGCATATTGTGTTGATAGCTTCTGCCCAGTTTTCCTTGGAAGTTTTCTCGCCATAAGCATTATTCTCGCCATATCTTCACGTGTCTTGTTTTTTATTTTCCACAACACCATTATGATGTGGTGTTCTAGGAGCAGACAAATTGTGATCCATACTATGTTCCCTGCAAAACTCATCAAACTTGGAATTTTCATATTCCTTTCCATGGTCAGATCTCAACAAAACAAGTTGATAACCACTTATCTTTTGTACCTTTTTAGAGAAACTTACAAATTCAATAAATATATCTCTTTGCTATGAAGGAACATGACCCATTTACATCTAGAGTAATCGTCAACTATCACCAAGACATATAGCTTACCATTTCTACTTTGGACTCTCATAACGCCGCACAAATCCATATGGATGAGTTCTAACGGTTTTATGGTGCTCACAAACTTTTTACTCTTAAACAAAGATCTAACATGCTTACCTCTTGCACATGCATTACACACTTTATCACACTGGAAATTGATTGAAGGCAAACTTACTACAAGTTCCTTAGATCTAAGTTTATTAAGAAAAGAGAAGTTAGCATGACCAAAACGTTTATGCCAAAGTAAATGATCGTCCTCAATAACATTGAGACAAGTAAGGTTGTTCCTAGGAACTGTTTGAGATCCACAGTGTATGTGTTCCCTTTGCGTTTCCCTTCAACAATAATCTTACCCGTCTTATTGTTAATGACATAAAAATGCTCATTAGTAAACATACAGAGTTTCCCTTATCACATAATTCAGAAATACTAAACAAGTTATGCTTTAATCCATCAAAGAGAAAAACATTATCAATTGAGTGCGAACTTGACTTACCAACCTTACCGGTAGCAATTATCTCACCTTTCTTATTATCATCAAAAATCACAGTTCCCCCTGAATAGGCTACTAGTGAGAGAAATCTTAATTTATCTCCTGTCATGTGCTTAGAACAACCACTGTCGAGGTACCATGTATTGTTCCCCCTCACTAACACCTACAAATGCAACTACTTGTTAGCTGCGGCAAGCCAGGTTTCCTTAGGTTCCTCCGTAGACACATTAGCACTAGTTTTTACTACCCACACTTGCTTAACATGCCATTCATTCCTTTTCACAACGTTCATATTCTTGGAACATCACCCATTTATGTGCCATGTGCTCCCACGGGAGGAACAAACTTTGCTACTTGGAAGATCTACATATATTTTTATGTTTGCCACTTTTTTTTTTATAGTTAAAACCTAGACCTTTAGTCCATTTTGTTTGGGCATCCATAATCCATTTGATAACTTCACGTTGTTCACCACTTTTACCTTTTCTAGCTTGCGCAAGTTCCAATGACAATTTTTCATTTTCAGTCCTAAGTTTCTCTAAGTCAGATTTAACTTTGTTATACTCCGATAACTTTACAAAAACTTTATTGGAACTACTAGAATTGATATCAAGATTGATCAACTTATAACGACTAAGTTCCACATTGATTTGGCTTATCTTACTTTTCAAATTTTCAATAGTTTCATTAAAAGACATGTTTTCATCAAAAACCTCAGAAATGATTTTGAACATCAATTCTTATAGTGTTCAACAAATATACATGTTGCTTGCATATTTTGAGAGCTTTTTTGCACCCAAATTTCTTATTACTCAAAACTGTCCATTTAACATGTGCTTCTACAACTAGGTCAATCAAATTTTGTTCTAAAAGAAAGTTTAGATTTTTAGAAATGATAATTACAAGGAACTTTAACTGATCAGTCTTTGCCATCAAACATAAGTTGGCAATTTCTTCCTCATCACCTTCAGATCACTATCACCCCAATCTGCAATCATAGCCTTGGTCACATCATTCATGGAGTATGAAGGTTAGTAGTACTTCTCCTTATTATGCTCTTCGCCTTTGTCATTATCCTATTGTGGACATTCTTTTATAAAGTGATTAGTGGAACCGCACTTGTGACAACCAGAGTCCTTTTTAGAACTTGAGAATTTCTTATTCTAGTTCCTCCTCCCATAACCCTTATTCTTGTTGAAGGCCTTCTTAAACTTCCATACTAGCATCACTGCTTCCTCATCATCTACTTTGGATTTATCATCCTCGTCAACCTTAAGTGTCATGTCTCAATTCCTCGAACTCTCACCACTTCTAGTTCCTAGATGTAACTCATAGGTCAGCAAGGAACCGGCTAGTTGTTCTATGTTGGACTTGGTGAAGTCCCTTGTCTCCATTAGGGAAGACACATTGGATCTCCGCTTCTCATTCTATAGTAGACTTCTTCGACATTTCCTTACCTGTTCATCAGTAGGGATATCTTTTCCAAGCAACACAAGCTCATTTATAATGTTAGTAAAACGTGTAAGCATTTCTTGGATTGTATATCTAGGCCTCATCTCAAAACATTCATACTTAGACATCAGAATTGAAGATCAATTTTGGAACGTTTAGCTTCATTTATTCCCTCATGGTTTATTTGGAGCAAGTTCTAAGTTTAATTAGCAGTTTTGCATCCATGACATGATTATGTTCATGGGGTCCAAGACTACAATAAAGTAATTTAACAGCACGAGCATTGATTTCCATTTTCTCAAAATCCTCTCTATCATATTCACCTCATTTTCTGAATTGGACTTTGTCACCTCATAGTATCCAACTTCAATCACTCGCCAAACTTGGTAGTTGTCAGCCTTAATAAAGATGTCCATGTGGTCCTTCTAATAGGTGTAGAACTTCCCATTGAGCATTAGAGGTCTTTGAGTTGAGTAACCTTCTTCGAGTTTCTCCTCAGAGTTCATTCTTCCAAGAATATTTCTTCAAGGTGTCTTGAATTTTGTGAAATCCTACTCTGATACCAATTTTTGACTCGAAAGCAACACTGCAAGAAGGGGTGAATTGTTGTGTGGAACTATTAGTACTTTTTGCGGAATTTTAAAGGAACTAAAGTAAAGAATGTGAAAACACGAAAGAATATGTATAAGGAAAACTTCCTAGGCCCAATAGGAAGAACAACTCAACTTTTATAATAGGCCCAGACCATTGTTACAACCTAGTCTCTACTCGAACTCTCTTGTTTCACTTGGTTCTCTACCTTTCCCGATTAATAGTTTCCTCTAACTTCTAAAGCTCTTCTCTCTCTTGTCTCTTCTCTTTACTCTGACACACAATTGAACTCACTCAAGTTCATTGCTTACGCAACTACTTCCTTTCTAAAACAAAACTTCTTCTATATGTGACACTTATACTCAAATACTTTACTTAAATAGTTATTCACAATCAACTACAACAACTTTTAAAACAAACTTAATTCATCAAAATAAGTTGCGAAAAACAAGCTTGCTGTGTCAAGTTCCACTATTGCCGAAAAGTGACTTAGGAACAAGGCTTTAGAAACGATATCATGGTTATCTAGAGTGGCTAATAAGGTGATCAACATGATATGTCAATATGAAAATAGGTTCATAAAAAGGTTCTTCAATATATGAAAAGGCTATGCCATGCAAGTAGATAAAAGATCAATTTCACGATTTTAGTGTTATATTAAAGGGAAATTCCATTTGGTACCACTGTACTTTGGGCTTTTCCATTTGGTACCCAAATTTTTTTTGGATTCTATATGGTACCCCTGTAGTTTGGAATTATTCTCTACCATAACATTCTGTTTAATAAAACATTAGTTTTGGGTTAAATAGGGTTAGTAATTTTCCTCATATACATGCCTTGTGCATCGGGAATAGTTCAACTAGGGTTTGGGAGTCATTTTGGCTCTTATGGGTCGAAATTGGAGAAAGACGACTAGAACCTCATTATATGTGTCAGGAAATGCCTACTTATTTTTTTTTTACCAAATTGAACCTTCATTTTGGTCGTTAAAGACAAAAATGACTCCCAAAATTTTAATTACGCAAAATTAGACAAACCCATAACCCTATTTAACCCCCAAACTAATGTTTTGTTTAACATAATGTTACGGCAGATAATAAGTGCAAACTATAGTGGTACCATATAGAATCCAATAAAAATTGGGTGCCAAATGAAAATGCCCAAAGTATAGTGGTACCAAGTGGAATTTCCCTATATTAAAATATGGTAGTTTAGCTGTGAGTTTATATCGTAATTTCAATGCTTGGGCAAGGGTTTGGGTTGGTCAATAATAAGTTGATACATGCAGTATATATTCAACATTTAAAGGTACTTAATGAACCAAAGAAACATGGTGTAATCAACTTGGAAAACAACTCAGCAAAAATTGGGTTTTAGGTGTTCTTTACTCAAAAAATTGAGGTTGCGCGTGGCGGTTAATGCGGTAAATGAAGCAAAGGTTCATTTTTCAACAAATATATTATAGTTCCAGGGGTGTTTCATGAATATTCAGCCATAAATGAGTCATTTAGCCAAGGTAATAGCAAGGTTCGACCAATTTTAGAGGAACTTGACATGTAGCGAATTTGTGACTAGGAAATCATTACCAAAACATTCACATGCAATACTTTGAAATCAATTACTTGCAATTTATAAACAAATCATTAGGATTATATCATATTACATATCTTAAATTCAGATAATTTCCACAAATCAAGTGCTACACAAACAAGCTAAAAGGGTGGTCCTTGTGTACCATAACCCGATATTTTGGAACTAAAAATCCTTTAACCATTTTTATCTCTGCTCCAGTGATCTTATAATACCTTAAATACAACATCCACGACTTAAAATTTCGGTAATTAACCAAAGCAATAAAGTCTGTTATCCAATAACCTCATAATGGCTACAATTCAACCACAACTTACCTTCCTTGATTTTCTTTGATGCTACTGATGTGATACGTGAAAACTAATGCTTGCACGATATGGTGAACAACTTGAGGAGCCTAGGAAAAGAATTGTATGCGAGTTTTAGAGCAAGAATCCAAGAGAAACAAGCTGCCAAACAGCAGCAACCGTTCACGCATAATTGGTGTGAAGAAGAGGAGAAAATGGTGAGTGAATGTTTGTGAGTTATGTCTGACGAAATCAGCTGAAATGTTATTCCCTTATTTTGGTACTTTGTGTCACTATTTGGTCAATGTTTTAGGTGTTTAGATTATTTTTATTAATTTAAGATTAAATATTGCCTTTCCTAGACTTTGTATAAATTGCACTAATTAAGCTTATTTTGTGACCTTGGTACATGTGAGCCCATCTTACATCTTAGACAAGCAAGAAAAAAAAAAGAAGAGAAGGAACCATATAGTGTACAAATTAAAACCCACATCACTTGGGAAGCCAAAAAAAGAACAAGAAAAAGAAGAAAATACGAGAGTCTTCTTCATCTTCCTTCTTTCATCTCACGAGAAACAACAACAATTAGGAAACTTTCTTGTTTCCTTTCACAGCATAACACAACAGTTTCCTTAATTACAAGTGTTGGAAGAGGTTCAAATGGGTATAAAAATACCCAATTTCACGTCAATTAGGGTATGCAAGCAAAACCCTAAGAGTTAGAAGGGTCATGGAGGCGAGATCGAAGATAGGAGTCAGATGAATGACGTTGCTCGGCCAAGCAACAATTCGAAGTGGCTACGTACTCACATCAAATGAGTCTTTTTATCTATTCTTCTCTTTGTTTCTCATATTCTATGTTCAAAACTTATTTAATTATATCTTAGATTAATTTGAATGATTTTCATGTTTTAATAGTTTATAGTTTCAATGACTTCATGATTATTTGATATTTAAATTATACTTGCTCTTAATTTGATTCAATTATTTTACATGATTTGCTATTATATTGTGTATTTTATTGAATTTTCCGCTAATTATATGGTTTAGTCCTAGTTCAAATCATATAATACTAAGTAGCAATTAGGTTATTTGAAAGGCCTGCGAACATGGTTCTAACTTAATCTAAGTTATAATTGAATCTGGTCAATTTGAACTTCTATGGGTTTGATTAGGCTAGGATAAATGATGTCCTTTTCTAGTACTCAATGCTTCTAGTTTTTAATTGTTGTGGGTTGCAATCATATTTGCAATTATTATGATAGTTTACAATCAATATTGGCCTAGTTTAATATTGTTTAAAAGTAAGGAACGATGGGGAGATTTTGCTATCTTTGTCTCTACTATTAATCCATCATATTATTTACGGTTTTTTCACCATATACCCCTGACAAATTTTTTTTTGCACCATATACCCTTTCAACTTTTGAAATGCACCATATACCCCCCACCTTTACAAAAATACATCGACATACCCTTTTTGTTAACAGACGTGAAGTTGCCGTTAGTGTTTTATTACAAGATTGCCATTAAGTTTGGGCGCCATTATGGTTGGAGTAAATGATCAGTTTTCCAAAAAAACCACGCCCATTCAATTTCACCTTCTCTAACCCTCTGTTTTACTAGAGCTTAGGCATCCATGGAATCCAAAAATCTGTAACCCATTTTGAGAAATCTAGACACTGGTTTGTGCGCAATTGTAAGAGGTTCATAGCTGGTGCAAAATTTGGTCTTGGGTCTTCTTCAAGAGGGGAAAAAAAGCGGAGTTGGTGAGTTGCGAAAGTTGGCTTGAAGTTCAAAAATTTCAAGGGTACTTTTCGTTCCAAGTAAGTTCTTTATCCCTTTGTTTGTGTTGTTGATAATTTATGCTTTTGGAATTTTGTTGGTTAGGGTTTTCTGCGTTTTAGGGTTTAGTTTCTTTCGGTTTTTATGGAAGTTTTTCTTTAGGTAATCATAGCAAAATTTTGCATTTTTTTCCTTGCATTTAAATGTAGTATGCTCATTTGTGTTGGAAATTTGTTGTTGTTGTTGATTTGGTTAGGATGGCTGCTGTTTGGTTACTTTTGCACTATGACAGTAAGGATTTTGATGTGAGGGTTGAAGACACTGACATGTGTCACTTAATGGGTTTGTATGAGGATGTAATGGAGGAGGCAGTTAAACAAGATGTGTATCTCCCTAAGGCATTTAGGCTACTTGTCCATAATCCTAGGACTAATAGAAAAATGGAGATTGAGAGTGACAAGGACTTGGGCAGGGTTTGGTCTTTTGGAAGGGGCACAGACACCATTGAGATGTGGGTGGAGGAAACAAACAACCCTGGGATAGTATTTAGGTCATATGTTCAGTTAAGGGAACAAGCTGAGAAGGAAAAACTGGAGAATATAAGGAGAGTGCAAGAGATTCTAAGGAAGGAGCAGGAGGAAGAGGATAGAAGAATGAAAGAAGAAGAGGAGAGAAGAATGAAAGAAGAGGAGGAGGAGAGGGAAGCTGAATTGGCAAGGAGTTTTTGTGTTGCCATTGAGGTGCCTGTCCTATCTGTGGATGATGTGCAGGTAGTTGAGTACATGAGGGTGTACTCAAGTCAGGGGGCTGATGAGTGTTGTCCAGGGCCTTCTCAACCCACTGCCTCACCTAGTAAACAACACACACCACCACCTCCATCACCTCCTACAGAGCCTACACCACCACATTCACCTCCCAAACAACACACACCACCACCTCCTTCACCTCCTACAGAGCCTACACCACCACCTTCACCTCCCAAACAACACACACCACCACCTCCTTCTCCTACCAGAGAGCCTACACCACCACCTCAGTCCCAAAAAAAGAAAAGGGTTAAAACCACCCCAGTTAGGAGACCTAGAACAAGAAACCAAACACAAAGCCCTGTATCACACACACAGGAACCACCCTTTTCACCTCCAATTCCTGAGCAAGAAACACCTTCCTCCCCACTTTCTAGGCAAGGCACACAACCTACACCTTCCTTCCCTGAAACTAACATTCCATCTTCTTTAAAACCAAAAAAAGCAGCAAGGACTAGACCTGAGGGATTTAGGGTGCCTAAGAGCACAGCCAAGAAATTTGGGACCTATGTACCCAAAAACAGAGGCACTGGAAGGGAGGGTACAGGGAGGAAGAAGGTCACACTTCCTGTGTGTTTGGATGAGGAGTATGGTGATTTAGAGGGTGATGCCTCATCTGATGGGACCTATTGTGATTCAGGTGAGGGAGAGACTGATGATGATGACATTTTGATGACTGATTTTGTAGTTCAGGTTGATGAGATTGAAGTTGAGGACTGTTACCTTCAGAAGACCTTTGAGGATTGCCTTGATGGTAGTTGTAGCTTGGATAGAGTGTACAGCAATGGGAGGGTTTGGGATGAAACTCCTTTTGGGTCTATCAAGCTTGAAGAATGGTTGATTTTTCCAACCAAGGCAGTGTTTTTGGAAGTGCTGAGGGATTATTGCATCCAGGAGGGGTTTGCAATAACTGTTGAAAAGGCTGACACTAAGAGGTTCACTGCCTCTTGTTCAATGGATGGATGCAGTTGGAGGATACATGCCTCTATGATTGCTGATAAAATCAGTTGGGCAATCAAGACATTGAAGGGGGAGCACAAAGCATGTGGAAGATTGGAGGATAATCCTATGGTGAGCTGTGTGTGGCTCTGCAAACACCTTGCTGACCACATTTCTGCAAACCCTGATGTACCAGTGGAGGGGCTGCAGAAATTGGCTTTGGAGAGGTTTAGGCTGAGGGTCAAAAGCAGGCTTCTGTACAAGGTTAAAGTTATGTCAAAAGAGTTTATATATGGGGGGTTTGGGGAGTCTTATGGACTGTTGCCAAGGTATGCAGAGCTGATCAAAGAGACCAACCCTGGCTCTTATGCCCTTGTCACTTGGACTGGGAACACTGCAAGTGTTGCCCCTAAGTTTGTGGCATGTTTCTTCTCTTTTGCAGCACAGTTT
Source organism: Beta lomatogona (assembly GCA_947646795.1). Taxonomy (NCBI): domain Eukaryota; kingdom Viridiplantae; phylum Streptophyta; class Magnoliopsida; order Caryophyllales; family Amaranthaceae; genus Beta; species Beta lomatogona. Next base: position 970,059 of record CANSNZ010000540.1, on the reverse strand, counting down.
AGGGGGTTTATAAAAGGGTGTAGGCCTATTATAGGCATAGATGGGGCCCACCTAAGTGGGTATTACAAGGGTATTCTGCTGTCAGCCTTAGGGATTGATGGAAATAATGAGATCTTCTTGATTGCCTATGGCATTGTGGACACTGAGAGCATTGAAAGCTGGACTTACTTCTTCAGAAACCTCCAAATTGTGTTTCAACAAGAAGGCTGTCAAAGAGATGATTGGACCTTCATCAGTGACAGGATCTCAGCCTACACAGAAGAAAAGAAAGGCAACTCAAGCTACCACTAATTCAAAGCAGCAACCAGAAGGGAAGAAGAGTAAGAAGAACTGAAGATTGAAGGGTTCCAAGATGCTCCTTGCATGCCTTTTTTTGTGAATTGGGGCACTATTTTTTGTAAAGCTACTTTGTCATCTGAAAGCCACTGTTTTTGTCAAACACAGTTATATCATCATTAAGAAGATAGTTTTTGTAAAGCTACATTAGTAGATAAGCTACATTAGTAGTTAAATATTACAAACATTAGGATCACAAACATGAGTACTCCTACTTTTATTGCTGCATTAACTAATTTTTGTTGCCTCTTCAATTTTTTCTTCAATTGCTTTAGTTCTTCCTTCATTTTGCTGTTGTCAGAGCTTTCCCCCTCTTCTCTACTGCCTTCATTGTGCTTGAATCCCCTTCCATGGCTGCTGCTACCTTGGTCATAACTTCCTTTGCACCATCTGAAACTATTGCATGAATCACATTTGTAGTACAGCCTCTGAGGATTTGTTGCAGTTTCAGAACTTCTTATTGCATATTTTCTCCCACAAATGCAATAAGAGTTAGGGACCCTAATATATGAAGAATCGTAGTTTGAAGACCATGTATTTGAATGAGAACTCATACTTCATGTTAAGGGATTCAGTTTACATAGGAATGGCTTTATAAAGAACTCTGGCTGGCCTTTAATCTTCCTAACGGCTAGTTTTTTAAACTGGAAAAGTAGCCGTTATAACTGAAACATAATTTAGGGGTATATGGTGCATTAAGTTCCATATTAGGGGTACATCATGAAATAAGTTTGCCACTAACGGGGGCCTAACGTCCGTCGACAAAAAGGGTATGTCGATGTATTTTTGTAAAGGTGGGGGGTATATGGTGCATTTCAAAAGTTGAAAGGGTATATGGTGCAAAAAAAAATTTGTCAGGGGTATATGGTGAAAAAACCGTATTATTTATGAAGTTATCTGAAGTATATCTATTATCATGGTTAAGGGTCTAAATTTGTTTTGCTTGTCATCACTTGTAGATAGTAGATTAGGCTCTCTTCTACTTAGTTATATTAGTTATTACAATCTTAACCCCTCCCCCCTTCTAATCTATGTAAATAGGTAAATAGTTGTATAATCTTACTTATCTATGTGAATATTATTTTTCTTAGTTAAACTTTGAGTTTAGGAACTTTAATATTCTCTCTGTGGGTTCGACCCTTTCTTACCCTTTAAACTACTTGTTGATATTTTTGAAGGACTAAGATAGGTATTATAAAATATTATCATGGTTAAGGACTAAGAACTCTTCTTAGATACAGTCATAGTCATTCAGCTTTGTTTTGTTCAGTGATCTGAACCACTTGGATGAATGTGCATCCAAGGTTAAGGGAAAGACATAAGCAAATAGGTCCTTGCTCATGCCTTTGAGAGCCATAGAAATGGAGAAAGCTCTCAAATGTTCATCTGGGTCTTCGACCCCCTTGAATTTTAGGAGATCACCTAATGCTACCTTTTTAGGAAGCTTTTTCCTCCGTTGAGGATCAATGATGTCATGGTCATGAGCCTGACCCTCGAGTGCAGTAATTGACTGGACCAATTGCTAGAGTTTTTCGAACCTCAAATCTGTCTTGAACTAGATTTAAGGTGGCGGTGGTGGAGTGTCTTTCTCTTCACTTTCCTCGGTTATCACTTTTTCTCTCAACCCCTTGATCTCTTTGTCTTGTTCCTCAAGACGCCAGTTTATCAGTTGGAGCTGAGCCATGATTGCATTAAGTTGTTCAGAAGTGTCTCCCATCTCAGATAGTGATTCAGAAGTTTCAGAAGACTCGTCTTAAAAGGTGAGAATTCGTTTGACAAGTGTGAGAGTAGGTTGACCTTGTTTCCTCTCTATCAGACGTTCCCAAGTTATAATGTCACGACCTATCCTGAATAGAAATCGAATGGACCTCGAAAATTTTAAGAAATGATTTTTTTTAAATGAGAGATGAAAATGGAAACGAGAAATAGGAAATGAGAAATTTAAATGGAAAATGAGAATGGAGATGGGAAATGAAAATGGAAAATGGGAAATGGAAACGATAGATAGACATGGAAAAAGGTATGGGATTTGAAGTAGTGTGGGCCTAATTGTATGCATATGCGAATATGGAATGGACTGGACTGGACCGGACCATGCAAGCAAACTAGACTCCATGACTGTGCTTTGGTGTTGATAAGAGAGACTAGACTTTGAATTTACGGGTGAGTAAGCATGCTAGACTTAAAAATTTCTTATGTGGACTTAAGGAATGCTAGCTTTGCTAGACTTAGGGGTTGTCGTTATAGTCTTAAGGGATGAGTAGCTTCGCTAAACTCAAAGGGTGCCTTTATGATCTCAGGGATGACGTGCTTCGCTAGGTCAAAGGGTGCCGCTATGGTCTTATGGGTGACTAGTTTCGCTAGGTCAATGGGTGCCTATGGTCTTACAGGTGACTAGCTTCACTTGATCAAAGGGTGTCGTTAGTGTCTTAAGGATGACTAGCTTCGCTAGATCAAAAGGTGTCGTTGTGGTTTTAAAGATGACTTGCTTTGCTAGATCAAAGGTATCGTGATGGTCTTACAGGTGACTAGCTTCGCTAGGTCAAAGGGTGTCACTATGGTCTGAAAGATAACTAGCTTCGCTAGGTTAAAGGGTGTCGTTATGGTCTTAAGGGGGTGAGTAGCTTCGTTAAACTCAGGATTTGCCTATGTGGTCTTTAAGGAATGCTAGCTTCGCTAGACATAAAAGTTTGCACTTCGTCCTATATGGGTTTGGAAATGGACTTGACTAAAGTTAGGATATTAATTGGGCCTTATATGGACCTGATTTTGGACTTAGTCCTACATTGGTTTGAAGTTAAACTTGGAGATGCACATGGGCTTGACATTGGAAATGGACTACTATTGGACTTAGATTGGAATGGACTAATAATAGACTTGGACTGGGCTCGACATAGACTAAGGTTCACATAAATATGCAAATGGGTCTAGATTCTAACATGAACTAGACTTACATGGGCCTAAGAAGGAGTCTAATGCTAGTGGGACTAATATGAATGCAGATTGGACTCTAATGCACATGGACCTAAAATAAATGCAAGGACTCCAAATGGGCCTAGGATGAATGGAAATGAATTGGGATTGGGTTGATTGGAATGGATTATAGGTATTTGGACTGGACTTAGAATTTTCGAAATTCATTTTGAAAAGGACCCTTGTTTTTATCTTTTATTGGGAAAAGATGATGGATTAGTTTTGAAAAGATTTTTGTTTTCCTGAATAGGTAATATGATGACGATTAGTAAATATTTTCGAAAAAGATACAATAGAAGACGGTGTAGGATATATAGGGAAGATTTGGTAGACATGGATAAAATGGGAGGTAGTAGACATGCATGACGACTCTAACTCTACCATGATCACTTTTCTAAATGCAATTTTTAGGATAGACTCAACCTTAGATGATATGCGTAAAAAGATTGATTTTTCCGAATTAGGTGAGTTTCATTTTTTAACAAAAAGGACTCCTAGAATGATCATGACTCTACGCGAGTGCAGACTAAATAAACACATGATCGACCACTACAACGACTAAATCGACAAAAACATGAGATGCATAGGAAGCACGCCATGCAACAACGTTGTGCGCGGTGCGAAGCCCGTGCTTCTGGCGCGGGAGCTGTGCGCCAGGTGCAATTTAATGCGTTTGGCGCAGGACTCCCCGGCATTTGTTTTGGCGGTTTAGGCAAGGTTTTGGCTAATTCCGCATTATTTCAGGACGCGACGACACACATGACATAATGTCAGATTTTTTGACAGCTTTTTTTGAACTTGAACGGTAGTCGAATTGGCAATAGCTACGCGCTAGGTGCATCTTCGTGCGTTTGGCGCACTGCCCTCCGGCATGCAATTTGACATTTTGATGAAGGTTCAGACTATTTTGACGATGTTTTTTAGAAGCGATTTTAGACGCAATACATAATAATGTTTGACAAGCTAATAAAAGGCAAAATTGCAATCACAAGCAAATGTCATATAACATGGATGCAATAGTTCTCAACCTAAAGTCATGTTCTACGTTTCAACTATGGTCAGGTTTAGGTTAAGGCTGAAAAGGGACAATGACTAAGAGATTGATCCCACGCTTCGTACCTTTGCTTAAAAAGGTGGCCACATGTAAAACGGACTGCAATTCTCAAGTCAGGAACAAGAGAACAATGTCATGGTAGGTTTGCTTATGACTAAGATCCAACACTATCGCTCAAAAGCGCAAACCCCCTGGGGGTGGCCTCACGCACAGAACATGCGCTAATGAGGCAAGGAATATTGTCCTTACGGTGGCTTAAATAGCCATGCATATGCAAAACTGTATGTTATTCAAAGGCATAAAAAAATGAATCGGATTTTTCAAGTTTCACGCACTCATTTAAAATAAAATAAATTTTTTAAAATCCTCCCCCGTGGAGTCGCCAAATTGTAGGCTTGATTTTATTTCGCCTACGCGGTGTGAGCGCGTATTTTACTGCTTTGTTGTAAAGGTTTTATTGAAAACGTTTTGAATTGAAAGAAGTCGCCAATAAGTCTTTAAAGGCAGACTCATAAACCTAATTGGATATTGAAAAACCGTATGGACAACTTACTTATCCAATGTAGATTTCCCCGTCATCACTCGATTAATGGTCAATGAACTATAGATTGAGTTTGGGGGGTGAGGGTACGAACATGGTCATGAACCACATTCGCTTATTGCTGGCATCTACTAAATTTCAATGTTTATGCAAAAGTACCCTAAAAATATTAGTCTAAGTTGGTTGATTAAACACATCAAAAAGACTATTTTTTAATGACAAGTTATTAAGCAATCAAAATTACAAGGTTTTCCTAACAGGTTGTCCAAATTATCTGATTAATATTAGAATAGTTTCTTAGGTCTTGATTAGCAGTAATAACATGTGAGGTGATGAAAACATGAACATGACAATCATAAATATATATATATATATATATATATATATGAAAAATAAATAAAAAGAATGGAGGTTAGAATATACAAAAGGATGGTTTTTATTAAAGATCTACATCATGGAAATAAATAGTTTGTAACTTCACTAAAAAATAAAAAAATTATTCAAGGACCCTCAAGAGTATACCGGTGTGGCTTGGGTCTGAGGGAATGACGACCTCCAGGAAAAGCAATTGTGAAGCTTTTAAACAAATGCTTGTGAAGATCGATCAAAGTATATGTTTGTAGGGTTGTAAATATATGTTTGTGTGTTTGTAAATATATGAATGTGAGAGTTTGAGAGTTTTGATAGACATCGCCAGTATTCGAGTATAGAGCGTATGTCAAAAGTGTTTTTTTTATCCGGAAAATCACGACTTATTTTAGCAAAAAAATTAGAAAATGTTAGAAAAGCAAATTGCGCGTCACGCAAAGAGTGCGCTAGGCGTACGACTCTGTGTGACGCATAGAGCCACGTGTCAGGCGTAGATTGGTGCGCCTGACGCGACATTCCCAATGCGCCGCGCGCACGTGACCGGCGAGGCGCACCGCCTGCGTTCGGCACGCTTTGACAGCTTTTTTCTTAAATACGTTTTTAAATGATTTTCTTTTATCCTTTAAATCTGAAAATCAACTTTACGAGATAAAATCTGATTTCAATTTTAAAATATTTTTAAAAATATTTATTTATATCTGAAAATAATATATAAAAATAATTAAATATCATGAATAATTAATTGGGCTTTAAATTTGGATTTTGGATCTTTGATGCAAATAAATAAGCTTTACACTTTTAATTGGGTCGGACCAATTAAAAATGCAATATGTTTCATCATTGGGTCCTTAAATGGGGTGATACGATTATGTGTCTATACTTAGTATTCCTTGTTTAGAGCCTTTTTATCCACTAGAAAACAATGTCGCATCAAGGATGGATAGTATTTGGTGTGTAGTAGATTAACAGCTTGTTTCTTGGCCAAATTTTGCAAGCTATAATCTTATAGGACACTCACTTTACTATCTATCTTGCATATCATATGCTTATTTTGCCTTCTTCATATTCTATATGCTGAATAAAGGCTTAGAAATGATTGACCCACGCCTACTAATTAACTATCAGGTGGTTATATTATTGTATAGATTAGTTATTAGTATATATAGTCTTGATACTCTTAATGGTAACCTGTGTTGATTAATTTAATATGCGTGTTGAATTTTTTTTCCACTTCTTACAATGTGAAAAGTGAACTTAGTGTTATCCACTCTTCATCTATTATCATGAATCTGATTCAGTTTTTGTATCTTATAATGCCAAATCACTAGTCTTTGCTATTCATGCTTCTAATACTTGGCTAAATAATTTACATTGATACTTCGTTCATAATTTGTCATTTGCTAAGATCTATGAGTAATTTGTCATAATTTGTCATTTGCTAAGATCTATGAGTAAGTGCTTGCAAACATTATGCACAATTACGTAGTAGCCACATCTTTTTATTATGCTTCTTTATTGAGACATTAATAGATCTATCTCAAGTTACCATCAACCTCCTGCACAAGTAATTTGAGTTTATAAGTTGAACACTATGTTAACTTGTAATCTGTGCATCTTAGTATGACTTAGAGTAACTAGGAATGAATTAAGGGAAAAAAAATTAAGGGATAACTGCTTTAAACTCTTAACTTATTGTCATTCTACGAAGTATAATATTTTGCTTTGTCCAGCATCTGATACTTAGTCTATTCAACAATTTGTTTGCTTTTTGCTTGCGAGTTAGATTTGACTCACTACTTGTTGTTGAGTAGCTATCAAGCTTTGAATTGTTGATTGATTGTGGTGCTTTATATGATTTAATTGCATTTTGAGTTATCGATTTCATTAGTTTTGGTTTGAATTCAGCAAAATACCAGCAGCTTGGATGAATTCTGGAACGTACTTTGATTGATTATCCATGTTCTTTTTTTTTTTTTGACAACGGGAAATCATACAAGAGATAAGAAAAACAATAAGGAAAACAACAAAACCAAACTATGGCGTAATAAAAGGGAAACTAGTCGTCCTGCAAAAAGTGTGCTAAAGAAGAAGCCTGAGCCACCTCTTGATGACTAACCTTCATGATGCGGCACCCAGTGAAAGTTGCAGCGATATTGCGGAGATCTAGAATAGTGTGCTGATGTCGATGCGGATGTACTTTAGTTGAGTTTTACTGAAATCCAAGATTCTTGAAAGAAAGACTGGATCTTTAGGGTGTTCTTTAAGTCTTAAGGATAGAACAATTCGATAAAACACAAAGTAATTCACGACTTGGGTCTTGATTCACTCTTAAACATAGAGTAATTAAGCAGTCAATCTTAAATCTCAAACACAAAGTAATCGATTCAAGGTTAGGAAATCACAAAGAAGTCCGAAAATTTTAACAAAGAAAATTGAAACTCCAATCTCATAAATCTATCTATTGTTTATTAATGAAAAACGAGCCATATATATAGCCTTACAAAAACTAATTCCAACCTCTACTAGGTTTAGGAATACTAAATAAACTAGGAAAAGGAAAACAACTCCTACTATGCTTAGGACAGCCCCTAAGTCATACGACTCCTATTAAGCTTGAATCATGTAAAATTCATCGTTTTAAGAACATAGACAAAACCATGATTCCTAATACAACTCAAATAAGAAAACATAAAGCAATAAAGATATGAAAAGTCCTAATAGAACTCAACTAAGCATGCTATCACACGCCATTCTCATTCCTAATAGAACTAGGAATGTCTTCCAAACATCCATCTCATCACGCACACATCATACTCCCCCTCTTAAGAAGAACTTGCCCTCAAGTTCCGTCTAGGCGTGGTATCAAATCACAAACATTAAGTGAAACACAAACTCCCTTGCCAAGTAGAACTTGATATGTGTCGAAATTCTCATGATGTACAATTTGAAATGGACCTTTATCCACCGGTTCTTCCTTCCCCTTTGAGTAGTAATAGAGCTTTTGGGCAGTGAGAGAAAGCCATACATGATCGCTGACACTAATGGTGCCTTTTGACGAATTTGCAGTAGATGGCCTTGCTTTCTAGTTCTTCTCTCCTTCTTAGTCATCTCTTTTCAATCAACAGTAGAAATGAAGCACGAACTAGTTGGTGAAGAAGAAGTACTCGGTCCTTTTCCCTTAACTTCAGTAGCACCCGAAATATTTAGAGGTAATAAGCCAAGTGAATCTTCTTGTTCCCCACTCGCACAGTATAAGCATTGCTTTCGCCTCCATGACTAACATTGCGATCAAATTGCCACGGCCTACCAAGGAGTATATGCGAACCACTCATTGGTAGTACATCACACCATAGTTCATCCGAATAGCCACCAATAGAGAAAGCAACTAGTGCTTGCCTGATATGAATTTTAAGGCTGTTTCAGATTCTTTTTGTGTTTAATAATTTTTTTGGAACAAAGTAAGTAACAAGGATATGAACAATTCAACTATCTCGGTATGAATTGAGCTAGGTTCAAAGAATAAAGCTATATCGACTAAATTCAACAGTGTTATTTTGCTATCTCAACAAAAACAACAATAATTCACAAGGAATCAAAATTATCAAAATCAACTCTAACCTTTATTCTTGTTAAGCTCCTATATTTATAGAAAAAGAAGCATGAAAACCTTGCCCTCCAAGCTATTACATCACATGGCCAGCCAACAAGAAAAATAAGGAAAGTTTCCCCTAAATTAAAGCCAAGAATCTAGCTCAATTTTAAGGAAACTCAAGCATAAGGAAAGATGCGACTTTCCTAAAATGCTCTAGAATCACACGCCTAAACCTAAGCCTATTAAAACTCATATTTTACGGCTAACTTATTACAACCAACTGAAAATAAAAACAACTTAATGACATTAACTAATTTAACTAACAAACATAATAAAAGACATATTTTTCGTTACTGATGGGTTTTAAATATATACCGCAAGTGCACGGTGTCTGTTTAGCAGAAACTGGCAAATACGGGTCGATCCACAAGGAGAGGAGTTATATAGGTTTGTGCTTAATTATTTAACTACTTCAAGAGTGGAAATTGATTAAATAATTAGAACACAAAAAGATGGAAGTTTATCAAATAATTAAAAACCTAGGGCAATCGATCGGTCCACCATGCTTATACCAATTTAATCACTACAATATAGTTCAACAATACTTTGATTGAGGCTCGAATAATTAGAGTATTTCGTTAAACCTTACGGTCGAGCCTTAACAACTCTTACGTCAACATATGCTAGTATGGTCGTTCAACATAATCAGACCTACCTATTGTAACAAGCCACTAATGAGTATAATTTTTCGATTCTAACTCCTATTAGCTAAACATAACCCATGATATTGCGCAATTACATGAATTAAACAAGCATAACAAATCAAAAGGAAATTACTCTAATTCAATCCGAATATCGAAGAACTTTAAACCACAATTGACAGGCTAAAGTCGTATCACCTTATCAAAAATAACCTAAGGTCCACTAACAAGTAGTCAGAGAAGTCAGGATCGAATCCACAGGGAGAAAGTTATACTATTGTATCTGAATTCTAATATTATACTAACTAAATCAGATGAAAATGGGTGTGTGACTAAGCTAAGCAAATGACAGAACTAAATACGAAGGTAAGAATCAATTAATAAAGAACTAGGACTATGGATCACTATGCATACAATTCGGGAAATCAGAGACGAATAATAACCACCCAATAAGCCAATTTATCTAGGGCACATGTAATTTCTCTCGAACATTACCTCCCTCAAAGATCACCTAGCCGCTCTCGCATGGTCAAGGATCACTATGCCTAATGATTGAAAGCCTATACGAAATCTCTCCTCTCGAAGCAGATTCAATATTGCGATAATAGAAATACAAATCAGGCCTAATTCATAAATCTAGCATGAACGATTCAATCACAGGAAACAATTAAAATATAGGGTAATTATACTAATCTATCAATCCTTCATTGCATACATAGATCCCCACAATCCTAGAAATAAAACTACTCACTCATTCTTGCGAACACAATAATAAAATCCATGTTAAAATTCATACTTTGAACTATTGCAAATAATTAAGAAATGAATCCAATCAATAATAGAGAAAACAAACAATAATGGAGAAAACAATGAAGACGATTACCAAATTAAAGAACTATATTGAACTTTCAAACAATCCAAATGTTTGATCTTGAATCCAAAGTGAAAAGTAGTAAAACAAGGGTTCTTGAGAGAAACTATGAGAAAATAAGGGCTAAAAACCAAGATGAATAAAAATGTCTTACTAATGTTCTAATTTTCGTATTTATACTAAACCTAAAACATAAAGGAAAAGTAATACGAAAATAACCCGGAAATCATTAAAATACGCGTGCCGGGTCAACCGCCCTATCACATCGGGCCAACTCGCCTGACCCCATCGGGCGAAAAACTCTTTATTTCGGAAATATGACGGACTACCCGCCCGATCGGGCAAGCTCGCCCGATCCCATATAGCGGGAGTGTTTTCCTCTTGTTTGCAACTCTAGAACACAGCCAGATGAATATGTTCTCGGGCCGATCGGGCTAAACCGCCCGATCGTATCGGGCGGAAAAACTGCGATTTTTGCGTCAACTTGCGAAGGCTGTATCTCTCAAACCACAAGTCTGTTTGGGTCGTGTGACCTATCATTGGAAATCCCTTAAAGTCTAGTTTCGAACCCATCTGGAATTTCTTGATTATCAATTTTGTATCAAAAGTTATGATCAAAATGGTGAACAAGTGTCAGTTTTTGCACTTCTTTCACTAACTCTTTGCTTCATTCCAACTCGAAATTGTCCCAAACGGATGCATTGTGATCCTTGTCCAAGCTATCTCCATCCTCAATGATTAAAAGGCTTGATCTTAGATAATCATAATCAATTTGCATCAAAATAACCTGAAAATCATCGAAACACGCAAACGGGGAGTAGTAGAGCAAAACTTGAGTAAATCATGCAAATATGCACCTAAATGCTCTAATATGAACTAGAAATGCAACCTAAATGCACCTAAAACTATATATAAAACCATATCATCAAACTCCCCCAAGCTATACCTTTGCTTGTCCTCAAGCAATAAGACATAAACATTAGAAAAGAAAGACAACCTGCAATAAAGGACTACAATATGCCCAAAGACTCAACTGAAAACACGAGAGATATAATCACTACACAAACCTAGAACGAAACAATCTCGAACAAAGCCGCATAGCATGTCATGTATCGCAATCGACTCTCCAATCATACCACATACCATCTCTCCCAAGCTGGATTCAACCAAACCTGACAGACCTCACTATAGTTATGCGCGCTCAAATCTCTCATGTGTTTAAAGGATAAATGGTGACACTCAACCTAAATCAAGTCGACTCAGATGAGACATGTACTCTTTAACTTTAACTTTAACTTTTTGGCTCACTTAATACTCAACAATACAATACACAATGATCAAGAGGACTTTTAAGGGTTGTAATGGGGCTGACGTTAAAGGTATGGAGAATAATTTGGGATCTGTGGTGGAAAAACCAATGAGGGGGAGCATCATATAACTGAAAACATGACCATGAAAAGTCACAACAACTCCACACAACAACCAACAATCTCCAAAAAATATAACCAACACTTTTTCCATTCAAGAAATTCAATAATAACCCTTTTCATTTTACTTTATTCTCATCTCTCTTTTTTTCACTTCTTTTTCATTTCATTTTCACTTTATTTTTTCTTTTTTTTTTCGAACTTTCAATTCAATTTCAAAGCTCACTAAACATATTTTCCATCCATCTAAACCAGAAATAGAGCACTTCAATTCAATACAAAACAAACCAAAACCAAAACTAATACTCGCTCCCCCAAGATAGGCTTAGGACAAGAATCGAATGAGACTAGTGGCTTGTAATATAGGTAATTAATCAAACATAGTTAGGAAGGCTCAACGGGGATAGAGAAAGGATAATATGAAAAAAAAGAATAACTCTGGATCTAAGATCATGAAATGAAACGCCTCAATCATATCAAAACGTATGCACGATCAAATATCAATGAGTACCAAGTCAAAGTCAAGATCAATGCGGCAACGAAGGAACTAATCACACATCAAAGAACATAACTGACACAGATACATCAATTTATAGGCACAAAAGCTCACTTGGATTAGGGTGTCCGCATAGTAAAGTTAAATCAAACAGAGAGAGATCAAACAATCTTACCACAAACGATCAATTGCAAAACAATTGTGCTATGAAGAATCATGAACAAGATGAATGACGCTTAGGAAGTGCAGTGAAATATCAACAATGTTCTCAAAAAGTGCTAGCAATAGTCCCATAGATGCAAGCTAGCATGATATGAAATCTAATATGAAAAAAAAAACAAAATTCTAATGCAACTAAGAAAACAATACATTTTTTTTTTCGTTACATGTAAACTCCCACCCCTAATGAGCGGTACAAACCATTTAACAATTCTACTAAAGCAATAAATCTAAACTAGTATGCAACTAACATGCACGAAGTGACATCCTTCCCCAAGCCGAACTTTACATTGTCCTCAATGTGAACACTGAGAAGAACAACAAAGTAAAACAAAAAGGGATGGGTACAACTCACAGAAAAGGTAGGTAATGAACATAGAGTGTGCCAAACAGTATTGACACTTCCACCACAACCAAGAGCACGTCACTGGAACACACGTTAGCAAAGTAGTCATAAAGTACAAATAAAGATAACATCTAAAGGTTAGAAAGTCGGGTTGCCTTCTGATAAGCGCTGGTTTTTTAGGATCCCGCACGACCGAAATACTTTTTACATTATGAAGAATCCAATGCCTTCAGTAACTTATCAAATTGAACACTCGATATTGCTTAACGGCAAGCATAATTATATTCACTAATAGGGGGTTAGAGGTACCACAAGAAAAAAAATCATAAGAAAAAGGAAAAAAATGTACAACTATCTTGCAATTCCTCAGGTTTCACAGGATGAACATGAATATTTACTTGGTCAAAATTATCATGCGAAAATAGATCTTTAAGAAAACAAGGAGGATATAACACAGGGGATGAAGGTACAAGATCAAGCTTCCGTGAAAACGGGATATGAGTGTTATGCAGGTTAGGCTCAACATCGAATTTTTGTACGCTTTCAGCATATTCAAACTCTTTACCTAAAACTTCACTCTCATCAATAAGCTTGTCAACAAAGGAGTTTTCATTCAAAAGTTCAATTACCAATGGTTTTTCAATCATTGATTCTATAACTGATGATTTTTCCTCCTCAAAAACATCCGTTATATCCATTTTTTCCTTGTTTAAACTACCATCAAGAGTCAAATGATAACCTTCTTCTAATGAACTAGCATTCTCAACCAACACATCATCATAATACAAAATGTTGCTCAATAGGTTGGCTAATAGATTTTAGTCTAGATGCTATTGATCTTTGACTTTTTGCAATTTTTGCTAGTTGCAACATGTAATCCTCCTGAACAAATTTATAATCCTCCTGAACCTTATTTAATTCATTCATGAAATCATAAAGAAAATCTTTGATATTATCAGATTCAGATGGAGCATTAGACAAATTAAATGCAGGGATAGGGTTATTGACATGCATATATGACTCATTATGTGGACAAAGAGAAATATCATGATCATAAGAGTGACAACAAGAACAAAAATCAGATGGAGAGGTAAAAATTTGAGAATCATAGATAGATGAATTTTCTAGAGCTGGAATAACATATCTTGTCATCTCCCACTCAAAGGTTTCCCTAGCTAATTGCTCAAACAAATTACAACCCACTTCGGGTGTCATATCCATGAATTTATCATCACTCATGGAATCTACAACCACCCTCATATCATCATTCAAACCCTCATAGATTATTAAACCAATTTCCCGTTGTCCAAATAAATGGTCGGGACCAAGAAAGTTCTCAAATCTAAGCTTATATCTCCAAAACACTTCATGTTCAAATTGGGGAAAAGAGATAGACGTCATTCAAATAACAACAATTAAAAAAAATATATACAATTAGTCTAATATTAACAGTTCGGATATAATAGCAATAAACTGTCTCCCCGGTAACGGCGCCAAAATTTGACAGGCTAAAGTCGTATCACCTTATAAAAAATAACCTAAGGTCCACTAACAAGTAGTAAGAGAAGTCAGGGTCGAATCCACAGGGCGAAAGTTATACTATTGTATCTGAATTCTAATATTATACTAACTAAATCAGATGAAAATGGGTGTGTGACTAAACTAAGCAAATGACAGAACTAAATACGAAGGTAAGAATCAATTAATAAAGAACTAGGGCTATGGATCACTATGCATACAATTCGGGAAATCAGAGACGAATAATAACCACCCAATAAGCCAATTTATCTAGGGCACATGTAATTTCTCTCGAACATTACCTCCCTCAAAGATCACCTAGCCGCTCTCGCATGGTCAAGGATCACTATGCCTAATGATTGAAAGCCTATACGAAATCACTCCTCTCGAAGCAGATTCAATATTGCGATAATAGAAATACAAATTAGGCCTAATTCATAAATCTAGCATGAACGATTCAATCACAGCAAACAATTGAAATATAGGGTAATTATACTAATCTATCAATCCCTCATTGCATACATAGATCCCCACAATCCTAGAAATAAAACTACTCACTCATGCTTGCGAACACAATAATAAAATCCATGTAAAAATTCATACTTTGAACAATTGCAAATAATTAAGAAATGAATCCAATCAATAACAGAGAAAACAAACAATAATGGAGAAAACAATGAAGACGATTACCAAATTAAAAACTATATTGAACTTACAAGCAATCCAAATGTTTGATCTTGAATCCAAAGTGAAAGTAGTAAAACAAGGGTTCTTGAGAGAAACTATGAGAAAATAAGGGCTAAAAACCAAGATGAATAAAAGATGTCTTAGTAATGTTCTAATTTTCGTATTTATACTAAACCTAAAACATAAAGGAAAAGTAATACGAAAATAGCCCGGAACTCATTAAAATACGCGTGCCGGGTCAATCGCCCGATCACATCGGGCCAACTCGCCTGACCCCATCGGGCGAAAAGCTCTTTATTTCGGAAATATGACGGACTACCCGCCCGATCCCATCGGGCGGGAGTGTTTTCCTCTTGTTTTCAACTCTAGAACGCAGCCAGATGAATATGTTCTCGGGCCCGATCGGGCTAAACCGCCCGATCCTATTGGGCGGAAAAACTGCGATTTTTGCGTCAACTTGCGAAGGCTGTATCTCTCAAACCAGAAGTCCGTTTGGGTCGTGTGACCTATCATTGGAAAGCCCTTAAAGTCTAGTTTCCAACCCAACTGGAATTTCTTGATTTGTATCAAAAGTTATGATCAAAATGGTGAACAAGTGTTAGTTTTGGCACTTCTTTCACTAACTCTTTGCTTCATTCCAACTCGAAATTATCCCAAACGGATGCATTGTGATGCTTGTGCAAGCTATCTCCATCCTCAATGATTAAAAGGCTTGATCTTAGATAATCATAATCAATTTGCGTCAAAATAACCTGAAAATCATCGAAACACGCAAACGGGGAGTATTAGAGCAAAACTTGAGTAAATCATGCAAATATGCACCTAAATGCTCTAATATGAACTAGAAATGCAACCTAAATGCACCTAAAACTCTATTTAAAACCATATCATCAACAATCAAATACGTACAAACATGGCGTCCCTCTCGAAGCCCTAGAAATAGACTACTCACTCATGATAATATTAAACTCAATAAACATAATGCAAATATAAGAATTCATTAAATTAACCAAAGTAAAGAAGAATACCGAATGATTGAAGAACTATGAAAATGAAATTGTTGATCTTTACAATCTTCAAGAGCAAGAGTTAATACAAAGCTAGAACGAAAAAGACTAAGTGTTTTAAACCTTAAAACGCAGAAAAGTAAGATAAATAAATCGAAAATACTAAAAGCTTATTAATAGTTTTTACAAAACCGGCTAAAAAAAGAAAAAATTAACCTTCTGGAAAAACAGCTCGATTGGGCGGTGGTGATCTGAAATTACAACAAAGAACGAAATACCGCCCGGTATACCGGGCAGGGCCGCCCGGTCGAGCGCGCAAGCAGTTTTTGCCCTCTTCTCGCCTGGTTGGCCAGGCTAACAAGCCTTGGGAATGCTCAATTTTGTGACTCGCCCGGTCGACCGGGCGAGAGTGATTTCTCGCCATTTTCCTTGCATGCTTCGTCCAAAAAACTTATGCAATCTCCCAGATCTTCTATGGGCCATATGCGACCATTGGACTTCCGTTCCGCAACTCAAATAAAGGCTTTGGAGGCCCAATCTGCACAAAAACAACTAACAAACGGAAACGTGTCCAAACATATCAAATCACGAAAAACGTGCTCAAATGAGCTCAAACCGGCACTCAACGCTAGGGGAATTGGGTTAAATACTCTATATAAAATAGACTCATCAGCTACATGTAAAACATTCACTTTAAGAGCAAAGTAAAGCCATGCAACAATTCTACGAAAGTAAATAAAGATAGTTGGACTTGCATCATTCTCCCCCTCTTGGAGAAAAACTTGACCTCAAGTTTGATCATCAAAGTAATCCAAGATATCATCCATATTAAGCGCACAATAATATATACCACTAAGATGTGGCGTCGTTCATCACCATATTTTGCTTCACGAAATCTCAATGTTTCCGAACTCCATGTTACCATTAGATTCAGATTATCATTCCCAACAGGAATATTATGAAGGACCTTTGAAAGAACAAGATCAACAACGACCCTAGGAACCAAAGTAAAAGTAGCATTAACTAAAGGCACAATTTCCTTTATATCAACGTTAGATTTCACCTCTTCAACATGAGAAACAATGCATATCAAATCTTCATCCTTGGAACAAGATAAAGTTTCGATCTTTTCTTCATCCTCAACAATAGGAAGTTGTTGTTTGTCTTCATGTCATTTCTCTTTTAGTTGTTGAACCAAATCTCTAAGCTTCGCACAACTCCATTCAATTCGTGCTAATCTTTCTTCAAGGGTTGGTGGACATCTAAGATCTTGTAATTCATGTTTAGCCCTTTCAACTCTTTCACAAGCATGTTGCAACTCTTGTCTCCATCCAATTAAACTCATAGATTTCAAATTGACAAAAAACTGCCAGAATTTTGCATCGAAAGTAATGTCTCCAAACCGCCCGATCAGGCGGTGGTAATCTGAAATTACGACAAAGAAGGAAATACCCCCAGTCTACCGGGCAGGGCTGCCCGGCCGAGCGCGCAGACAGTTTTTGTCCTCTTTTCGCCTGGTTGGTCGGGCTAACAATCCTTGGGGAATGCTCAATTTTGTGACTCGCCCGATCGACAGGGCGAGAGTGATTTCTCGCCATTTTCCTCGCATGCTTTGTCCAAAACACTTGTGCAATCTCCCGGATCTTCTATGGGCCATATGCGACCATTGGACTTCCATTCCGCAACTCAAATAAACGCTTTGGAAACCTAATCTGCACAAAACAACTAACAAACGGAAACGAGTCCAAACAAATCAAATCACACAAAACGTGCTCAAATGAGCTCAAACCGGCACTCAAGGCTAGGGGAATTGGGTTAAATACTCTATATAAAATAGACTCATCAGCAACATGTAAAACATTCACTTTAAGAGCAAAGTAAAACCATGCAACAATTCTACGAAAGTAAATAAAGATAGTTGGACTTGCGTCATTCTCTCCCTCTTGGAAAAAAACTTGACCACAAGTTTGATCATCAAAGTAATCCAAGATATCATCCATATTAAGCGCACAATAATATATACCACTAAGATGTGGCGTCGTTCATCACCATATTTTGCTTCACGAAATCTCAATGTTTCCGAACTCCATGTTACCATTAGATTCAGATTATCATTCCCAAAAGGCATATCATGAAGGACCTTTGAAAGAACAAGATCAACAACAACCCTAGGAACCAAAGTAAAAGTAGCATTAACTTAAGGCACAATTTTCTTTTATATCAACGTTAGGTTTCACCTCTTCTTCATGAGAAACAGTGCATATCAAATCTTCATCCTTGGAACAAGATAAAGTTTCGATCTTTTCTTCATCCTCAACAATAGGAAGTGGCTGTTTTTCTTCATGTCATTTCTCTTTTAGTTGTTGAACCAAATCTGTAAGCTTCGCACAACTCCAATCAATTCGTGCTAATCTTTCTTCAAGGGTTGGTGGACATCTAAGATCTTGTAATTCCTGTTTAGCCCTTTCAACTCTTTCACAAGCATGCTGCAACTCTTGTCTCCATCCAATTAAACTCATAGATTTCAAATTGACAAAAAACTGCCAGAATTTTGCATCGAAAGTAATGTCTCCAAACCGCCGATCAGGCGGTGGTGATATGAAATTACGACAATGAAGGAAATACCCCCAGTCTACCGGGCAGGGTCACTCGGTCGGCGCGCGCAGACAGTTTTTGTCCTCTTCTCGCCTGGTTGGTCTGGCTAACAATGCTTGGGGAATGCTCAATTTTGTGACTCGCCCGATCGACAGGGCGAGAGTGATTTCTCGCCATTTTGCTCGCATGCTTCGTCCAAAACACTTGTGCAATCTCCCGGATCTTCTATGGGCCATATGCGACCATTGGACTTCCGTTTCGCAACTCAAATAAACGCTTTGGAAACCTACTCTGCACAAAAATAGCTAACAAACGAAAACGAGTCCAAACATATCAAATCACACAAAACGTGCTCAAATGAGCTCAAACCGGCACTCAAGGCTAGGGGAATTGGGTTAAATACTCTATATAAAATAGACTGATCAGCTACATGTTAAACATTCACTTTAAGAGCAAAGTAAAACCATGCAACAATTCTACGAAAGTAAATAAAGATAGTTGGACTTGCATCATTCTCCCCCTCTTGGAGAAAAACTTGACCTCAAGTTTGATCATCAAAGTAATCCAAGATATCATCCATATTAAGCGCACAATAATATATACCACTAAGATGTGGCGTCGTTCATCACCATATTTTGCTTCACGAAATCTCAATGTTTCCGAACTCCATGTTACCATTAGATTCAGATTATCATTCCCAAAAGGCATATCATGAAGGACCTTTGAAAGAACAAGATCAACAACAACCCTAGGAACCAAAGTAAAAGTAGCATTAACTTAAGGCACAATTTCCTTTATATCAACGTTAGGTTTCACCTCTTCTTCATGAGAAACAGTGCATATCAAATCTTCATCCTTGGAACAAGATAAAGTTTCGATCTTTTCTTCATCCTCAACAATAGGAAGTGGCTGTTTTTCTTCATGTCATTTCTCTTTTAGTTGTTGAACCAAATCTGTAAGCTTCGCACAACTCCAATCAATTCGTGCTAATCTTTCTTCAAGGGTTGGTGGACATCTAAGATCTTGTAATTCCTGTTTAGCCCTTTCAACTCTTTCACAAGCATGCTGCAACTCTTGTCTCCATCCAATTGAACTCATAGATTTCCAATTGACAAAAAGCTGCGAGAATTTTGCATCGAAAGTAATGTCTCCAAACCGCCGATCGGGCGGTGGTGATCTCGAAATTACGACAATGAAGGAAATACCCCCGCCTACCGGGGCAGGGTCACCCGGTCGGCGCGCGCAGAGCAGTTTTTGTCCTCTTCTCGCCTGGTTGGTCGGGCTAACAATCCTTGGGGAATGCTCAATTTTGTGACTCGCCCGATCGACAGGGCGAGAGTGATTTCTCGCCATTTTCCTCGCATGCTTCGTCTAAAACACTTGTGCAATCTCCCGGATCTTCTATGGGCCATATGCGACCATTGGACTTCCGTTCCGCAACTCAAATAAACGCTTTGGAAACCTAATCTGCACAAAAATAGCTAACAAACGGAAACGAGTCCAAACATATCAAATCACACAAAACGTGCTCAAATGAGCTCAAACCGGCACTCAAGGCTAGGGGAATTGGGTTAAATACTCTATATAAAATAGACTCATCAGCAACATGTAAAACATTCACTTTAAGAGCAAAGTAAAACCATGCAACAATTCTACGAAAGTAAATAAAGATAGTTGGACTTGCGTCATTCTCTCCCTCTTGGAAAAAAACTTGACCACAAGTTTGATCATCAAAGTAATCCAAGATATCATCCATATTAAGCGCACAATAATATATACCTCTAAGATGTGGCGTCGTTCATCACCATATTTTGCTTCACGAAATCTCAATGTTTCCGAACTCCATGTTACCATTAGATTCAGATTATCATTCCCAAAAGGCATATCATGAAGGACCTTTGAAAGAACAAGATCAACAACAACCCTAGGAACCAAAGTAAAAGTAGCATTAACTTAAGGCACAATTTCCTTTATATCAACGTTAGGTTTCACCTCTTCTTCATGAGAAACAGTGCATATCAAATCTTCATCCTTGGAACAAGATAAAGTTTCGATCTTTTCTTCATCCTCAACAATAGGAAGTGGCTGTTTTTCTTCATGTCATTTCTCTTTTAGTTGTTGAACCAAATCTGTAAGCTTCGCACAACTCCAATCAATTCGTGCTAATCTTTCTTCAAGGGTTGGTGGACATCTAAGATCTTGTAATTCCTGTTTAGCCCTTTCAACTCTTTCACAAGCATGCTGCAACTCTTGTCTCCATCCAATTGAACTCATAGATTTCAAATTGACAAAAAACTGCCAGAATTTTGCATCGAAAGTAATGTCTCCAAACCGCCGATCAGGCGGTGGTGATCTGAAATTACGACAATGAAGGAAATACCCCCAGTCTACCGGGCAGGGTCACCCGGTCGGCGCGCGCAGACAGTTTTTGTCCTCTTCTCGCCTGGTTGGTCGGGCTAACAATCCTTGGGGAATGCTCAATTTTGTGACTCGCCCGATCGACAGGGCGAGAGTGATTTCTCGCCATTTTCCTCGCATGCTTCGTCCAAAACACTTGTGCAATCTCCCGGATCTTCTATGGGCCATATGCGACCATTGGACTTCCGTTCCGCAACTCAAATAAACGCTTTGGAAACCTAATCTGCACAAAAATAGCTAACAAACGGAAACGAGTCCAAACATATCAAATCACACAAAACGTGCTCAAATGAGCTCAAACCGGCACTCAAGGCTAGGGGAATTGGGTTAAATACTCTATATAAAATAGACTCATCAGCAACATGTAAAACATTCACTTTAAGAGCAAAGTAAAACCATGCAACAATTCTACGAAAGTAAATAAAGATAGTTGGACTTGCGTCATTCTCTCCCTCTTGGAAAAAAACTTGACCACAAGTTTGATCATCAAAGTAATCCAAGATATCATCCATATTAAGCGCACAATAATATATACCACTAAGATGTGGCGTCGTTCATCACCATATTTTGCTTCACGAAATCTCAATGTTTCCGAACTCCATGTTACCATTAGATTCAGATTATCATTCCCAAAAGGCATATCATGAAGGACCTTTGAAAGAACAAGATCAACAACAACCCTAGGAACCAAAGTAAAAGTAGCATTAACTTAAGGCACAATTTCCTTTATATCAACGTTAGGTTTCACCTCTTCTTCATGAGAAACAGTGCATATCAAATCTTCATCCTTGGAACAAGATAAAGTTTCGATCTTTTCTTCATCCTCAACAATAGGAAGTTGCTGTTTTTCTTCATGTCATTTCTCTTTTAGTTGTTGAACCAAATCTCTAAGCTTCGCACAACTCCATTCAATTTGTGCTAATCTTTCTTCAAGGGTTGGTGGACATCTAAGATCTTGTAATTCATGTTTAGCCCTTTCAACTCTTTCACAAGCATGTTGCAACTCTTGTCTCCATCCAATTGAACTCATAGATTTCAAATTGACAAAAAACTGCCAGAATTTTGCATCGAAAGTAATGTCTCCAAACCGCCCGATCAGGCGGTGGTGATCTGAAATTACGACAATGAAGGAAATACCCCCAGTCTACCGGGCAAGGTCACCCGGTCGGCGCGCGCAGACAGTTTTTGTCCTCTTCTCGCCTGGTTAGTCGGGCTAACAATCCTTGGGGAATGCTCAATTTTGTGACTCGCCCGATCGACAGGGCGAGAGTGATTTCTCGCCATTTTCCTCGCATGCTTTGTCCAAAACACTTGTGCAATCTCCCGGATCTTCTATGGGCCATATGCGACCATTGGCCTTCCGTTCCGCAACTCAAATAAACGCTTTGGAAACCTAATCTGCACAAAAACAGCTAACAAACGGAAACGAGTCCAAACATATCAAATCACACAAAACGTGCTCAAATGAGCTCAAACCGACACTCAAGGCTAGGGGAATTGGGTTAAATACTCTATATAAAATAGACTCATCAGCAACATGTAAAACATTCACTTTAAGAGCAAAGTAAAACCATGCAACAATTCTACGAAAGTAAATAAAGATAGTTGGACTTGCGTCATTCTCTCCCTCTTGGAAAAAAACTTGACCACAAGTTTGATCATCAAAGTAATCCAAGATATCATCCATATTAAGCGCACAATAATATATACCACTAAGATGTGGCGTCGTTCATCACCATATTTTGCTTCACGAAATCTCAATGTTTCCGAACTCCATGTTACCATTAGATTCAGATTATCATTCCCAAAAGGCATATCATGAAGGACCTTTGAAAGAACAAGATCAACAACAACCCTAGGAACCAAAGTAAAAGTAGCATTAACTTAAGGCACAATTTCCTTTATATCAACGTTTGGTTTCACCTCTTCTTCATGAGAAACAGTGCATATCAAATCTTCATCCTTGGAACAAGATAAAGTTTCGATCTTTTCTTCATCCTCAACAATAGGAAGTGGCTGTTTTTCTTCATGTCATTTCTCTTTTAGTTGTTGAACCAAATCTGTAAGCTTCGCACAACTCCAATCAATTCGTGCTAATCTTTCTTCAAGGGTTGGTGGACATCTAAGATCTTGTAATTCCTGTTTAGCCCTTTCAACTCTTTCACAAGCATGCTGCAACTCTTGGCTCCATCCAATTGAACTCATAGATTTCAAATTGACAAAAAACTGCCAGAATTTTGCATCGAAAGTAATGTCTCCAAACCGCCGATCAGGCGGTGGTGATCTGAAATTACGACAATGAAGGAAATACCCCCAGTCTACTGGGCAAGGTCACCCGGTCGGCGCGCGCAGACAGTTTTTGTCCTCTTCTCGCCTGGTTGGTCGGGCTAACAATCCTTGGGGAATGCTCAATTTTGTGACTCGCCCGATCGACAGGGCGAGAGTGATTTCTCGCCATTTTCCTCGCATGCTTCGTCCAAAACACTTGTGCAATATCCCGGATCTTCTATGGGCCATATGCGACCATTGGACTTCCGTTCCGCAACTCAAATAAACGCTTTGGAAACCTAATCTGCACAAAAATAGCTAACAAACGGAAACGAGTCCAAACATATCAAATCACACAAAACGTGCTCAAATGAGCTCAAACCGACACTCAAGGCTAGGGGAATTGGGTTAAATACTCTATATAAAATAGACTCATCAGCAACATGTAAAACATTCACTTTAAGAGCAAAGTAAAACCATGCAACAATTCTACGAAAGTAAATAAAGATAGTTGGACTTGCGTCATTCTCTCCCTCTTGGAAAAAAACTTGACCACAAGTTTGATCATCAAAGTAATCCAAGATATCATCCATATTAAGCGCACAATAATATATACCACTAAGATGTGGCGTCGTTCATCACCATATTTTGCTTCACGAAATCTCAATGTTTCCGAACTCCATGTTACCATTAGATTCAGATTATCATTCCCAAAAGGCATATCATGAAGGACCTTTGAAAGAACAAGATCAACAACAACCCTAGGAACCAAAGTAAAAGTAGCATTAACTTAAGGCACAATTTCCTTTATATCAACGTTAGGTTTCACCTCTTCTTCATGAGAAACAGTGCATATCAAATCTTCATCCTTGGAACAAGATAAAGTTTCGATCTTTTCTTCATCCTCAACAATAGGAAGTGGCTGTTTTTCTTCATGTCATTTCTCTTTTAGTTGTTGAACCAAATCTGTAAGCTTCGCACAACTCCAATCAATTCTTGCTAATCTTTCTTCAAGGGTTGGTGGACATCTAAGATCTTGTAATTCTTGTTTAGCCCTTTCAACTCTTTCACAAGCATGCTACAACTCTTGTCTCCATCCAATTGAACTCATAGATTTCAAATTGACAAAAAACGCCAGATTTTTGCATCGAAAGTAATGTCTCCAAACCGCCGATCAGGCGGTGGTGATCTGAAATTACGACAATGAAGGAAATACCCCCGCCTACCGGGCAAGGTCACCCGGTCGGCGCGCGCAGACAGTTTTTGTCCTCTTCTCGCCTGGTTGGTCGGGCTAACAATCCTTGGGGAATGCTCAATTTTGTGACTCGCCCGATCGACAGGGCGAGAGTGATTTCTCGCCATTTTCCTCGCATGCTTCGTCCAAAACACTTGTGCAATCTCCCGGATCTTCTATGGGCCATATGCGACCATTGGACTTCCGTTCCGCAACTCAAATAAACGCTTTGGAAACCTAATCTGCACAAAAATAGCTAACAAACGGAAACGAGTCCAAACATATCAAATCACACAAAACGTGCTCAAATGAGCTCAAACCGGCACTCAAGGCTAGGGGAATTGGGTTAAATACTCTATATAAAATAGACTCATCAGCAACATGTAAAACATTCACTTTAAGAGCAAAGTAAAACCATGCAACAATTCTACGAAAGTAAATAAAGATAGTTGGACTTGCGTCATTCTCTCCCTCTTGGAAAAAAACTTGACCACAAGTTTGATCATCAAAGTAATCCAAGATATCATCCATATTAAGCGCACAATAATATATACCTCTAAGATGTGGCGTCGTTCATCACCATATTTTGCTTCACGAAATCTCAATGTTTCCGAACTCCATGTTACCATTAGATTCAGATTATCATTCCCAAAAGGCATATCATGAAGGACCTTTGAAAGAACAAGTTCAACAACAACCCTAGGAACCAAAGTAAAAGTAGCATTAACTTAAGGCACAATTTCCTTTATATCAACGTTAGGTTTCACCTCTTCTTCATGAGAAACAAGGCATATCAAATCTTCATCCTTGGAACAAGATAAAGTTTCGATCTTTTCTTCATCCTCAACAATAGGAAGTGGCTGTTTTTCTTCATGTCATTTCTCTTTTAGTTGTTGAACCAAATCTGTAAGCTTCGCACAACTCCAATCAATTCGTGCTAATCTTTCTTCAAGGGTTGGTGGACATCTAAGATCTTGTAATTCCTGTTTAGCCCTTTCAACTCTTTCACAAGCATGCTGCAACTCTTGGCTCCATCCAATTGAACTCATAGATTTCAAATTGACAAAAAACTGCCAGAATTTTGCATCGAAAGTAATGTCTCCAAACCGCCGATCAGGCGGTGGTGATCTGAAATTACGACAATGAAGGAAATACCCCCGCCCATCGGGCAAGGTCACCCTGGCGGCGCGCGCAGACAGTTTTTGTCCTCTTCTCGCCTGGTTGGTCGGGCTAACAATCCTTGGGGAATGCTCAATTTTGTGACTCGCCCGATCGACAGGGCGAGAGTGATTTCTCGCCATTTTCCTCGCATGCTTCGTCCAAAACACTTGTGCAATATCCCGGATCTTCTATGGGCCATATGCGACCATTGGACTTCCGTTCCGCAACTCAAATAAACGCTTTGGAAACCTAATCTGCACAAAAATAGCTAACAAACGGAAACGAGTCCAAACATATCAAATCACACAAAACGTGCTCAAATGAGCTCAAACCGACACTCAAGGCTAGGGGAATTGGGTTAAATACTCTATATAAAATAGACTCATCAGCAACATGTAAAACATTCACTTTAAGAGCAAAGTAAAACCATGCAACAATTCTACGAAAGTAAATAAAGATAGTTGGACTTGCGTCATTCTCTCCCTCTTGGAAAAAAACTTGACCACAAGTTTGATCATCAAAGTAATCCAAGATATCATCCATATTAAGCGCACAATAATATATACCTCTAAGATGTGGCGTCGTTCATCACCATATTTTGCTTCACGAAATCTCAATGTTTCCGAACTCCATGTTACCATTAGATTCAGATTATCATTCCCAAAAGGCATATCATGAAGGACCTTTGAAAGAACAAGATCAACAACAACCCTAGGAACCAAAGTAAAAGTAGCATTAACTTAAGGCACAATTTCCTTTATATCAACGTTAGGTTTCACCTCTTCTTCATGAGAAACGATGGCATATCAAATCTTCATCCTTGGAACAAGATAAAGTTTCGATCTTTTCTTCATCCTCAACAATAGGAAGTGGCTGTTTTTCTTCATGTCATTTCTCTTTTAGTTGTTGAACCAAATCTGTAAGCTTCGCACAACTCCAATCAATTCGTGCTAATCTTTCTTCAAGGGTTGGTGGACATCTAAGATCTTGTAATTCCTGTTTAGCCCTTTCAACTCTTTCACAAGCATGCTGCAACTCTTGGCTCCATCCAATTGAACTCATAGATTTCAAATTGACAAAAAACTGCCAGAATTTTGCATCGAAAGTAATGTCTCCAAACCGCCGATCAGGCGGTGGTGATCTGAAATTACGACAATGAAGGAAATACCCCCAGTCTACTGGGCAAGGTCACCCGGTCGGCGCGCGCAGACAGTTTTTGTCCTCTTCTCGCCTGGTTGGTCGGGCTAACAATCCTTGGGGAATGCTCAATTTTGTGACTCGCCCGATCGACAGGGCGAGAGTGATTTCTCGCCATTTTCCTCGCATGCTTCGTCCAAAACACTTGTGCAATCTCCCGGATCTTCTATGGGCCATATGCGACCATTGGACTTCCGTTCCGCAACTCAAATAAACGCTTTGGAAACCTAATCTGCACAAAAATAGCTAACAAACGGAAACGAGTCCAAACAAATCAAATCACACAAAACGTGCTCAAATGAGCTCAAACCGGCACTCAAGGCTAGGGGAATTGGGTTAAATACTCTATATAAAATAGACTCATCAGCAACATGTAAAACATTCACTTTAAGAGCAAAGTAAAACCATGCAACAATTCTACGAAAGTAAATAAAGATAGTTGGACTTGCGTCATTCTCTCCCTCTTGGAAAAAAACTTGACCACAAGTTTGATCATCAAAGTAATCCAAGATATCATCCATATTAAGCGCACAATAATATATACCACTAAGATGTGGCGTCGTTCATCACCATATTTTGCTTCACGAAATCTCAATGTTTCCGAACTCCATGTTACCATTAGATTCAGATTATCATTCCCAAAAGGCATATCATGAAGGACCTTTGAAAGAACAAGATCAACAACAACCCTAGGAACCAAAGTAAAAGTAGCATTAACTTAAGGCACAATTTCCTTTATATCAACGTTAGGTTTCACCTCTTCTTCATGAGAAACAAGGCATATCAAATCTTCATCCTTGGAACAAGATAAAGTTTCGATCTTTTCTTCATCCTCAACAATAGGAAGTGGCTGTTTTTCTTCATGTCATTTCTCTTTTAGTTGTTGAACCAAATCTGTAAGCTTCGCACAACTCCAATCAATTCGTGCTAATCTTTCTTCAAGGGTTGGTGGACATCTAAGATCTTGTAATTCCTGTTTAGCCCTTTCAACTCTTTCACAAGCATGCTGCAACTCTTGTCTCCATCCAATTGAACTCATAGATTTCAAATTGACAAAAAACTGCCAGAATTTTGCATCGAAAGTAATGCCTCCAAACCGCCGATCAGGCGGTGGTGATCTGAAATTACGACAATGAAGGAAATACCCCCGCCTCACGGGGCAAGGTCACCCGGTCGGGCGCGCGCGCGCAGCAGTTTTTGTCCTCTTCTCGCCTGGTTGGTCGGGCTAACAATCCTTGGGGAATGCTCAATTTTGTGACTCGCCCGATCGACGAGGCGAGAGTGATTTCTCGCCATTTTCCTCGCATGCTTCGTCCAAAACACTTGTGCAATCTCCCGGATCTTCTATGGGCCATATGCGACCATTGGACTTCCGTTCCGCAACTCAAATAAACGCTTTGGAAACCTAATCTGCACAAAAATAGCTAACAAACGGAAACGAGTCCAAACAAATCAAATCACACAAAACGTGCTCAAATGAGCTCAAACCGGCACTCAAGGCTAGGGGAATTGGGTTAAATACTCTATATAAAATAGACTCATCAGCAACATGTAAAACATTCACTTTAAGAGCAAAGTAAAACCATGCAACAATTCTACGAAAGTAAATAAAGATAGTTGGACTTGCGTCATTCTCTCCCTCTTGGAAAAAAACTTGACCACAAGTTTGATCATCAAAGTAATCCAAGATATCATCCATATTAAGCGCACAATAATATATACCACTAAGATGTGGCGTCGTTCATCACCATATTTTGCTTCACGAAATCTCAATGTTTCCGAACTCCATGTTACCATTAGATTCGATTATCATTCCCAAAAGGCATATCATGAAGGACCTTTGAAAGAACAAGATCAACAACAACCCTAGGAACCAAAGTAAAAGTAGCATTAACTTAAGGCACAATTTCCTTTATATCAACGTTAGGTTTCACCTCTTCTTCATGAGAAACAGTGCATATCAAATCTTCATCCTTGGAACAAGATAAAGTTTCGATCTTTTCTTCATCCTCAACAATAGGAAGTGGCTGTTTTTCTTCATGTCATTTCTCTTTTAGTTGTTGAACCAAATCTGTAAGCTTCGCACAACTCCAATCAATTCTTGCTAATCTTTCTTCAAGGGTTGGTGGACATCTAAGATCTTGTAATTCCTGTTTAGCCCTTTCAACTCTTTCACAAGCATGCTGCAACTCTTGTCTCCATCCAATTGAACTCATTGATTTCAAATTGACAAAAAACTGCCAGAATTTTGCATCGAAAGTAATGCCTCCAAACCGCCGATCGGGCGGTGGTGATCTCGAAATTACGACAATGAAGGAAATACCCCCGTCTACCGGGCGGGGTCACCCGGTCGGCGCGCGAGACAGCTTTTGTCCTCTTCTCGCCCGGTTGGTCGGGCTAACAATCCTTGGGGAATGCTCAATTTTGTGACTCGCCCGATCGACAGGGCGAGAGTGATTTCTCGCCATTTTCCTCGCATGCTTCGTCCAAAACACTTGTGCAATCTCCCGGATCTTCGATGGGCCATATGCGACCATTGGACTTCCGTTCCGCAACTCAAATAAATGCTTTAGAAACCTAATCTGCACAAAAATAGCTAACAAACGGAAACGAGTCCAAACAAATCAAATCACACAAAACGTGCTCAAATGAGCTCAAACCGGCACTCAAGGCTAGGGGAATTGGGTTAAATACTCTATATAAAATAGACTCATCAGCAACATGTAAAACATTCACTTTAAGAGCAAAGTAAAACCATGCAACAATTCTACGAAAGTAAATAAAGATAGTTGGACTTGCATCATTCTCCCCCTCTTGGAAAAAAACTTGACCTCAAGTTTGATCATCAAAGTAATCCAAGATATCATCCATATTAAGCGCACAATAATATATACCTCTAAGATGTGGCGTCGTTCATCACCATATTTTGCTTCACGAAATCTCAATGTTTCCGAACTCCATGTTACCATTAGATTCAGATTATCATTCCCAAAAGGCATATCATGAAGGACCTTTGAAAGAACAAGATCAACAACAACCCTAGGAACCAAAGTAAAAGTAGCATTAACTTAAGGCACAATTTCCTTTATATCAACGTTAGGTTTCACCTCTTCTTCATGAGAAACAGTGCATATCAAATCTTCATCCTTGGAACAAGATAAAGTTTCGATCTTTTCTTCATCCTCAACAATAGGAAGTGGCTGTTTTTCTTCATGTCATTTCTCTTTTAGTTGTTGAACCAAATCTGTAAGCTTCGCACAACTCCAATCAATTCGTGCTAATCTTTCTTCAAGGGTTGGTGGACATCTAAGATCTTGTAATTCCTGTTTAGCCCTTTCAACTCTTTCACAAGCATGTTGCAACTCTTGTCTCCATCCAATTGAACTCATAGATTTCAAATTGACAAAAAACTGCCCGAATTTTGCATCGAAAGTAATGTCTCCAAACCGCCGATCGAGCGGTGGTGATCTGAAATTACGACAATGAAGGAAATACCCCCAGTCTACCGGGCAGGGTCAACCGGTCGGCGCGCGCAGACAGTTTTTGTCCTCTTCTCGCCTGGTTGGTCGGGCTAACAATCCTTGGGGAATGCTCAATTTTGTGACTCGCCCGATCGACAAGGCGAGAGTGATTTCTCGCCATTTTCCTCGCATGCTTCGTCCATAACACTTGTGCAATCTCCCGGATCTTCTATGGGCCATATGCGACCATTGGACTTTCGTTCCGCAACTCAAATAAAAGCTTTGGAAACCTAATCTGCACAAAAATAGCTAACAAACGGAAACGAGTCCAAACATATCAAATCACACAAAACGTGCTCAAATGAGCTCAAACCGGCACTCAAGGCTAGGGGAATTGGGTTAAATACTCTATATAAAATAGACTCATCAGCTACACGTAAAACATTCACTTTAAGAGCAAAGTAAAACCATGCAACAATTCTACGAAAGTAAATAAAGATTGTTGGACTTGCATCATTCTCCCCCTCTTGGAAAAAAACTTGACCTCAAGTTTGATCATCAAAGTAATCCAAGATATCATCCATATTAAGCGCACAATAATATATACCACTAAGATGTGGCGTCGTTCATCACCATATTTTGCTTCACAAAATCTCAATGTTTCCGAACTCCATGTTACTATTAGATTCAGATTATCATTCCCAAAAGGAATATCATGAAGGACCTTTGAAAGAACAAGATCAACAATAACCCTAGGAACCAAAGTAAAAGTAGCATTAACTAAAGGCACAATTTCCTTTATATCAACGTTAGATTTCACCTCTTCATCATGAGAAACAGTGCATATCAAATCTTCATCCTTGGAACAAGATAAAGTTTCGATCTTTTCTTCATCCTCAACAATAGGAAGTGGCTGTTTTTCTTCATGTCATTTCTCTTTGAGTTGTTGAACCAAATCTCTAAGCTTCGCACAACTCCATTCAATTCGTGCTAATCTTTCTTCAAGGGTTGGTGGACATCTAAGATCTTGTAATTCCTGTTTAGCCCTTTCAACTCTTTCACAAGCATGTTGCAACTCTTGTCTCCATCCAATTGAACTCATAGATTTCAAATTGACAAAAAACTGCCAGAATTTTGCATCGAAAGTAATGTCTCCAAACCGCCGATCAGGCGGTGGTGATCTGAAATTACGACAATGAAGGAAATATCCCCAGTCTACCGGGCAGGGTCGCCCGGTCGGGCGCGCAGACAGTTTTTGACCTCTTCTCGCCTGGTTGGTTGGGCTAACAATCCTTGGGGAATGCTCAATTTTGTGACTCGCCCGATCGACTGGGCGAGAGTGATTTCTCGCCATTTTCCTCGCATGCTTTGTCCAAAACACTTGTGCAATCTCCCGGATCTTTTATGGGCCATATGGGACGACTGGACTTCCGTTCCGCAACTCAAATAAACGCTTTGGAAACCTAATTTGCACAAAAATAGCTAACAAACGGAAACGAGTCCAAACATATCAAATCACACAAAACGTGCTCAAATGAGCTCAAACCGGCACTCAAGGCTAGGGGAATTGGGTGAAATACTCTATATAAAATTGACTCTTCAGCTACATGTAAAACATTCACTTTAAGAGCAAAGTAAAACCATGCAACAATTCTACGAAAGTAAATAAAGATTGTTGGACTTGCATCATTCTCCCCCTCTTGGAAAAAAACTTGACCTCAAGTTTGATCTTTAAAGTAATCCAAGATATCATCCATATTAAGCGCACAATAATATATACCACTAAGATGTGGCGTCGTTCATCACCATATTTTGCTTCACAAAATCTCAATGTTTCCGAACTCCATGTTACTATTAGATTCAGATTATCATTCCCAAAAGGAATATCATGAAGGACCTTTGAAAGAACAAGATCAACAACAACCCTAGGAACCAAAGTAAAAGTAGCATTAACTAAAGGCACAATTTCCTTTATATCAACGTTAGATTTCACCTCTTCATCATAAGAAACAGTGCATATCAAATCTGCATCCTTGGAACAAGATAAAGTTTCGATCTTTTCTTCATCCTCAACAATAGGAAGTGGCTGTTTTACTTCATGTCATTTCTCTTTTATTTGTTGAACCAAATCTCTAAGCTTCGAACAACTCCATTCAATTCGTGCTAATCTTTCTTCAAGGGTTGGTGGACATCTAAGATCTTGTAATTCCTGTTTAGCCCTTTCAACTCTTTCACAAGCATGTTGCAACTCTTGTCTCCATCCAATTGAACTCATAGATTTCAAATTGACAAAAACCGCCAGAATTTTGCATCGAAAGTAATGTCTCCAAACCGCCGATCAAAGGTGGTGATCTGAAATTACGACAATGAAGGAAATACCCCGCCTACGGGCGGGGTCGCCCGGTCGGGCGCGCGTACAGCTTTTTTGTCCTCTTCTCGCCTGGTTGGTCGGGCTAACAATCCTTGGGGAATGCTCAATTTTGTGACTCGCCCGATCGACTGGGCGAGAGTGATTTCTCGCCATTTTCCTCGCATGCTTTGTCCAAAACACTTGTGCAATCTCCCGGATCTTTTATGGGCCATATGGGACCATTGGACTTCCGTTCCGCAACTCAAATAAACGCTTTGGAAACCTAATTTGCACAAAAATAGCTAACAAACGGAAACGAGTCCAAACATATCAAATCACACAAAACGTGCTCAAATGAGCTCAAACCGGCACTCAAGGCTAGGGGAATTGGGTGAAATACTCTATATAAAATTGACTCTTCAGCTACATGTAAAACATTCACTTTAAGAGCAAAGTAAAACCATGCAACAATTCTACGAAAGTAAATAAAGATTGTTGGACTTGCATCATTCTCCCCCTCTTGGACAAAAACTTGACCTCAAGTTTGATCATCAAAGTAATCCAAGATATCATCCATATTAAGCGCACAATAATATATACCATTAAGATGTGGCGTCGTTCATCACCATATTTTGCTTCACGAAATCTCAATGTTTCCGAACTCCATGCTACCATTAGATTCAGATTATCATTCCCAAAAGGAATATCATGAAGGACCTTTGAAAGAACAAGATCAACAATAACCCTAGGAACCAAAGTAAAAGTAGCATTAACTAAAGGCACAATTTCCTTTATATCAACGTTAGATTTCACCTCTTCATCATGAGAAACAGTGCATATCAAATCTTCATCCTTGGAACAAGATAAAGTTTCGATCTTTTCTTCATCCTCAACAATAGGAAGTGGCTGTTTTACTTCATGTCATTTCTCTTTTAGTTGTTGAACCAAATCTCTAAGCTTCGAACAACTCCATTCAATTCGTGCTAATCTTTCTTCAAGGGTTGGTGGACATCTAAGATCTTGTAATTCCTGTTTAGCCCTTTCAACTCTTTCACAAGCATGTTGCAACTCATGTCTCCATCCAATTGAACTCATAGATTTCAAATTGACAAAAAACGCCGAATTTTTGCATCGAAAGTAATGTCTCCAAACCGCCGATCGCGGCGGTGGTGATATGAAATTACGACAATGAAGGAAATACCCCCGCCTACCGGGCGGGGTCGCCCGGTCGGGCGCGCACACAGTTTTGTCCTCTTCTCGCCTAGTAGGTCGGGCTAACAATCCTTGGGGAATGCTAAATTTTGTGACTCGCCCGATCGACAGGGCGAGAGTGATTTCTCGCCATTTTCCTCGCATGCTTCGTCCAAAACACTTGTGCAATCTCCCGGATCTTCTATGGGCCATATGCGACCATTGGACTTCCGTTCCGCAACTCAAATAAACGCTTTGGAAACCTAATCTGCACAAAAATAGCTAACAAACGGAAACGAGTCCAAACATATCAAATCACACAAAACGTGCTCAAATGAGCTCAAACCGGCACTCAAGGCTACGGGAATTGGGTTAAATACTCTATATAAAATAGACTCATCAGCTACATGTAAAACATTCACTTTAAGAGCAAAGTAAAACCATGCAACAATTCTACGAAAGTAAATAAAGATAGTTGGACTTGCATCATTCTCCCCCTCTTGGAAAAAAACTTGACCTCAAGTTTGATCATCAAAGTAATCCAAGATATCATCCATATTAAGCGCACAATAATATATACCACTAAGATGTGGCGTCGTTCATCACCATATTTTGCTTCACAAAATCTCAATGTTTCCGAACTCCATGTTACTATTAGATTCAGATTATCATTCCCAAAAGGAATATCATGAAGGACCTTTGAAAGAACAAGATCAACAACAACCCTAGGAACCAAAGTAAAAGTAGCATTAACTAAAGGCACAATTTCCTTTATATCAACGTTAGATTTCACCTCTTCATCATGAGAAACAGTGCATATCAAATCTGCATCCTTGGAACAAGATAAAGTTTCGATCTTTTCTTCATCCTCAACAATAGGAAGTGGCTGTTTAACTTCATGTCATTTCTCTTTTAGTTGTTGAACCAAATCTCTAAGCTTCGAACAACTCCATTCAATTCGTGCTAATCTTTCTTCAAGGGTTGGTGGACATCTAAGATCTTGTAATTCCAGTTTAGCCCTTTCAACTCTTTCACAAGCATGTTGCAACTCTTGTCTCCATCCAATTGAACTCATAGATTTCAAATTGACAAAAAACTGCCCGAATTTTGCATCGAAAGTAATGTCTCCAAACCGCCGATCAGGCGGTGGTGATTTGAAATTACGACAATGAAGGAAATACCCCCAGTCTACCGGCGGGGGTCGCCCTGGTCGGGCGCGCAGACAGTTTTTGTCCTCTTCTCGCCTGGTTGGTCTGGCTAACAATCCTTGGGGAATGCTCAATTTTGTGACTCGCCCGATCGACAGGGCGAGAGTGATTTCGCGCCATTTTCCTCGCATGCTTCGTCCAAAACACTTGTGCAATCTCCCGGATCTTCTATGGGCCATATGCGACCATTGGACTTCCGTTCCGCAACTCAAATAAACGCTTTGGAAACCTAATCTGCACAAAAATAGCTAACAAACGGAAACGAGTCCAAACATATCAAATCACACAAAACGTGCTCAAATGAGCTCAAACCGGCACTCAAGGCTACGGGAATTGGGTTAAATACTCTATATAAAATAGACTCATCAGCTACATGTAAAACATTCACTTTAAGAGCAAAGTAAAACCATGCAACAATTCTACGAAAGTAAATAAAGATAGTTGGACTTGCATCATTCTCCCCCTCTTGGAAAAAAACTTGACCTCAAGTTTGATCATCAAAGTAATCCAAGATATCATCCATATTAAGCGCACAATAATATATACCACTAAGATGTGGCGTCGTTCATCACCATATTTTGCTTCACGAAATCTCAATGTTTCCGAACTCCATGTTACCATTAGATTCGATTATCATTCCCAAAAGGAATATCATGAAGGACCTTTGAAAGAACAAGATCAACAACAACCCTAGGAACCAAAGTAAAAGTAGCATTAACTAAAGGCACAATTTCCTTTATATCAACGTTAGATTTCACCTCTTCATCATGAGAAACAGTGCATATCAAATCTTCATCCTTGGAACAAGATAAAGTTTCGATCTTTTCTTCATCCTCAACAATAAGAAGTGGCTGTTTTCCTTCATGTCATTTCTCTTTGAGTTGTTGAACCAAATCTCTAAGCTTCGCACAACTCCATTCAATTCGTGCTAATCTTTCTTCAAGGGTTGGTGGACATCTAAGATCTTGTAATTCCTGTTTAGCCCTTTCAACTCTTTCACAAGCATTTTGCAACTCTTGTCTCCATCCAATTGAACTCATAGATTTCAAATTGACAAAAAACTGCCAGAATTTTGCATCGAACGTAATGTCTCCAAACCGCCGATCAGGCGGTGGTGATCTGAAATTACGACAATGAAGGAAATACCCCCAGTCTACCGGGCAGGGTCGCCCGGTCGGGCGCGCAGACAGTTTTGTCCTCTTCTCGCCTGGTTGGTCGGGCTAACAATCCTTGGGGAATGCTCAATTTTGTGACTCGCCCGATCGACAGGGCGAGAGTGATTTCGCGCCATTTTCCTCGCATGCTTCGTCCAAAACACTTGTGCAATCTCCCGGATCTTCTATGGGCCATATGCGACTATCGGACTTCCGTTCCGCAACTCAAATAAACGCTTTGGAAACCTAATCTGCACAAAAATAGCTAACAAACGGAAACGAGTCCAAACATATCAAATCACACAAAACGTGCTCAAATGAGCTCAAACCGGCACTCAAGGCTACGGGAATTGGGTTAAATACTCTATATAAAATAGACTCATCAGCTACATGTAAAACATTCACTTTAAGAGCAAAGTAAAACCATGCAACAATTCTATGAAAGTAAATAAAGATAGTTGGACTTGCATCATTCCCCTTTCTTGGAAAAAAACTTGACCTCAAGTTTGATCATCAAAGTAATCTAAGATATCATCCATATTAAGCGCACAATAATATATACCACTAAGATGTGGCGTCGTTCATCACCATATTTTGCTTCACGAAATCTCAATGTTTCCGAACTCCATGTTACCATTAGATTCAGATTATCATTCCCAAAAGGAATATCATGAAGGACCTTTGAAAGAACAAGATCAACAACAACCCTAGGAACCAAAGTAAAAGTAGCATTAACTAAAGGCACAATTTCCTTTATATCAACGTTAGATTTCACCTCTTCATCATGAGAAACAGTGCATATCAAATCTTCATCCTTGGAACAAGATAAAGTTTCGATCTTTTCTTCATCCTCAACAATAAGAAGTGGCTGTTTTTCTTCATGTCATTTCTCTTTGAGTTGTTGAACCAAATCTCTAAGCTTCGCACAACTCCATTCAATTCGTGCTAATCTTTCTTCAAGGGTTGGTGGACATCTAAGATCTTGTAATTCCTGTTTAGCCCTTTCAACTCTTTCACAAGCATTTTGCAACTCTTGTCTCCATCCAATTGAACTCATAGATTTCAAATTGACAAAAAACTGCCAGAATTTTGCATCGAACGTAATGTCTCCAAACCGCCGATCAGGCGGTGGTGATCTGAAATTACGACAATGAAGGAAATACCCCCAGTCTACCGGGCAGGGTCGCCCGGTCGGGCGCGCAGACAGTTTTTGTCCTCTTCTCACCTGGTTGGTCGGGCTAACAATCCTTGGGGAATGCTCAATTCTGTGACTCGCCCGATCGACAGGGCGAGAGTGATTTCTCGCCATTTTCCTCGCATGCTTCGTCCAAAACACTTGTGCAATCTCCCGGATCTTCTATTGGCCATATGCGACCATTGGACTTCCGTTCCGCAACTCAAATAAACGCTTTGGAAACCTAATCTGCACAAAAATAGCTAACAAACGGAAACAAGTCCAAACCTATCAAATCACACAAAACGTGCTCAAATGAGCTCAAACCGGCACTCAAGGCTACGGGAATTGGGTTAAATACTCTATATAAAATAGACTCATCAGCTACATGTAAAACATTCACTTTAAGAGCAAAGTAAAACCATGCAACAATTCTATGAAAGTAAATAAAGATAGTTGGACTTGCATCATTCCCCCTTCTTGGAAAAAAACTTGACCTCAAGTTTGATCATCAAAGTAATCTAAGATATCATCCATATTAAGCGCACAATAATATATACCACTAAGATGTGGCGTCGTTCATCACCATATTTTGCTTCACGAAATCTCAATGTTTCCGAACTCCATGTTACCATTAGATTCAGATTATCATTCCCAAAAGGAATATCATGAAGGACCTTTGAAAGAACAAGATCAACAACAACCCTAGGAACCAAAGTAAAAGTAGCATTAACTAAAGGCACAATTTCCTTTATATCAACGTTAGATTTCACCTCTTCATCATGAGAAACAGTGCATATCAAATCTTCATCCTAGGAACAAGATAAAGTTTCGATCTTTTCTTCATCCTCAACAATAAGAAGTGGCTGTTTTTCTTCATGTCATTTCTCTTTGAGTTGTTGAACCAAATCTCTAAGCTTCGCACAACTCCATTCAATTCGTGCTAATCTTTCTTCAAGGGTTGGTGGACATCTAAGATCTTGTAATTCCTGTTTAGCCCTTTCAACTCTTTTACAAGCATGTTGCAACTCTTGTCTCCATCCAATTGAACTCATAGATTTCAAATTGACAAAAAACTGCCAGAATTTTGCATCGAAAGTAATGTCTCCAAACCGCCGATCTGGCGGTGGTGATATGAAATTACGACAATGAAGGAAATACCCCCAGTCTACCGGGCAGGGTCGCCCGGTCGGGCGCGCAGACAGTTTTTGTCCTCTTCTCGCCTGGTTGGTCGGGATAACAATCCTTGGGGAATGCTCAATTTTGTGACTCGCCTGATCGACAGGGCGAGAGTGATTTCTCGCCATTTTCCTCGCATGCTTCGTCCAAAACACTTGTGCAATCTCCCGGATCTTCTATGGGCCATATGCGACCATTGGACTTCCGTTCCGCAACTCAAATAAACGCTTTGGAAACCTAATCTGCACAAAAATAGCTAACAAACGGAAACGAGTCCAAACATATCAAATCACACAAAACGTGCTCAAATGAGCTCAAACCGGCACTCAAGGCTACGGGAATTGGGTTAAATACTCTATATAAAATAGACTCATCAGCTACATGTAAAACATTCACTTTAAGAGCAAAGTAAAACCATGCAACAATTCTACGAAAGTAAATAAAGATAGTTGGACTTGCATCATTCTCCCCCTCTTGGAAAAAAACTTGACCTCAAGTTTGATCATCAAAGTAATCCAAGATATCATCCATATTAAGCGCACAATAATATATACCACTAAGGTGTGGCGTCGTTCATCACCATATTTTGCTTCACGAAATCTCAATGTTTCCGAACTCCATGTTACCATTAGATTCAGATTATCATTCCCAAAAGGAATATCATGAAGGACCTTTGAAAGAACAAGATCAACAACAACCCTAGGAACTAAAGTAAAAGTAGCATTAACTAAAGGCACAATTTCCTTTATATCAACGTTAGATTTCACCTCTTCATCATGAGAAACAGTGCATATCAAATCTTCATCCTTGGAACAAGATAAAGTTTCGATCTTTTCTTCATCCTCAACAATAGGAAGTGGCTGTTTTACTTCATGTCATTTCTCTTTTAGTTGTTGAACCAAATCTCTAAGCTTCGAACAGCTCCATTCAATTCGTACTAATCTATCTTCAAGGGTTAGTGGACATCTAAGGTCTTGTAATTCCTGTTTAGCCCTTTTAACTCTTTCACAAGCATGTTGCAACTCTTGTCTCCATCCAATTGAACTCATAGATTTCAAATTGACAAAAAATTGCCAGAATTTTGCATCGAAAGTAATGTCTCCAAACCGCCAATCAGGCGGTGGTGATCTGAAATTACGACAAAGAAGGAAATACCCCCAGTCTACCGGGCAGGGTCGCCCGGTCGGGCGTGCAGACAATTTTTGTCCTCTTCTCGCCTGTTTGGTCGGGATAACAATCCTTGGGGAATGCTCAATTTTGTGACTCGCCTGATCGACAGGGCGAGAGTGATTTCTCGCCATTTTCCTCGCATGCTTCGTCCAAAACACTTGTGCAATCTCCCGGATCTTCTATGGGCCATATGCGACCATTGGACTTCCGTTCCGCAACTCAAATAAACGCTTTGGAAACCTAATCTGCACAAAAATAGCTAACAAACGGAAACGAGTCCAAACATATCAAATCACACAAAACGTGCTCAAATGAGCTCAAACCGGCACTCAAGGCTACGGGAATTGGGTTAAATACTCTATATAAAATAGACTCATCAGCTACATGTAAAACATTCACTTTAAGAGCAAAGTAAAACCATGCAACAATTCTACGAAAGTAAATAAAGATAGTTGGACTTGCATCATTCTCCCCCTCTTGGAAAAAAACTTGACCTCAAGTTTGATCATCAAAGTAATCCAAGATATCATCCATATTAAGCGCACAATAATATATACCACTAAGATGTGGCGTCGTTCATCACCATATTTTGCTTCACGAAATCTCAATGTTTCCGAACTCCATGTTACCATTAGATTCAGATTATCATTCCCAAAAGGAATATCATGAAGGACCTTTGAAAGAACAAGATCAACAACAACCCTAGGAACCAAAGTAAAAGTAGCATTAACTAAAGGCACAATTTCCTTTATATCAACGTTAGATTTCACCTCTTCATCATGAGAAACAGTGCATATCAAATCTTCATCCTTGGAACAAGATAAAGTTTCGATCTTTTCTTCATCCTCAACAATAGGAAGTGGCTGTTTTACTTCATGTCATTTCTCTTTTAGTTGTTGAACCAAATCTCTAAGCTTCGAACAACTCCATTTAATTCGTGCTAATCTTTCTTCAAGGGTTAGTGGACATCTAAGATCTTGTAATTCCTGTTTAGCCCTTTCAACTCTTTCACAAGCATGTTGCAACTCTTGTCTCCATCCAATTGAACTCATAGATTTCAAATTGACAAAAAACTGCCAGAATTTTGCATCGAAAGTAATGTCTCCAAACCGCCGATCAGGCGGTGGTGATATGAAATTACGACAATGAAGGATATACCCCCAGTCTACCGGGCAGGGTCGCCCGGTCGGGCGCGCAGACAGTTTTTGACCTCTTCTCGCCTGGTTGGTCGGGCTAACAATCCTTGGGGAATGCTCAATTTTGTGACTCGCCCGATCGACAGGGCGAGAGTGATTTC
The DNA here is from genome assembly GCA_947646795.1 of Beta lomatogona. Classification (NCBI taxonomy): domain Eukaryota; kingdom Viridiplantae; phylum Streptophyta; class Magnoliopsida; order Caryophyllales; family Amaranthaceae; genus Beta; species Beta lomatogona. The sequence goes on along the minus strand of CANSNZ010000540.1, from coordinate 928,865 downwards.
TCGCCATTTTCCTCGCATGCTTCGTCCAAAACACTTGTGCAATCTCCCGGATCTTCTATGGGCCATATGCGACCATTGGACTTCCGTTCCGCAACTCAAATAAACGCTTTCGAAACCTAATCTGCACAAAAATAGCTAACAAACGGAAACGAGTCCAAACCAATCAAATCACACAAAACGTGCTCAAATGAGCTCAAACCGGCACTGAAGGCTACGGGAATTGGGTTAAATACTCTATATAAAATAGACTCATCAGCTACATGTAAAACATTCACTTTAAGAGCAAAGTAAAACCATGCAACAATTCTACGAAAGTAAATAAAGATAGTTGGACTTGCATCATTCTCCCCCTCTTGGAAAAAAACTTGACCTCAAGTTTGATCATCAAAGTAATCCAAGATATCATCCATATTAAGCGCACAATAATATATACCACTAAGATGTGGCGTCGTTCATCACCATATTTTGCTTCACGAAATCTCAATGTTTCCGAACTCCATGTTACCATTAGATTCAGATTATCATTCCCAAAAGGAATATCATGAAGGACCTTTGAAAGAACAAGATCAACAACAACCCTAGGAACCAAAGTAAAAGTAGCATTAACTAAAGGCACAATTTCCTTTATATCAACGTTAGATTTCACCTCTTCATCATGAGAAACAGTGCATATCAAATCTTCATCCTTGGAACAAGATAAAGTTTCGATCTTTTCTTCATCCTCAACAATAGGAAGTGGCTGTTTTACTTCATGTCATTTCTCTTTTAGTTGTTGAACCAAATCTCTAAGCTTCGAACAACTCCATTTAATTCGTGCTAATCTTTCTTCAAGGGTTAGTGGACATCTAAGATCTTGTAATTCCTGTTTAGCCCTTTCAACTCTTTCACAAGCATGTTGCAACTCTTGTCTCCATCCAATTGAACTCATAGATTTCAAATTGACAAAAACGCCAGAATTTTGCATCGAAAGTAATGTCTCCAAACCGCCGATCGGGCGGTGGTGATCTGAAATTACGACAATGAAGGAAATACCCCCATTCTACGGGCGGGGTCGCCCGGTCGGGCGTGCGAGCAGTTTTTGTCCTCTTCTCGCCCGGTTGGTCGGGATAACAATCCTTGGGGAATGCTCAATTTTGTGACTCGCCCGATCGACAGGGCGAGAGTGATTTCTCGCCATTTTCCTCGCATGCTTCGTCCAAAACACTTGTGCAATCTCCCGGATCTTCTATGGGCCATATGCGACCATTGGACTTCCGTTCCGCAACTCAAATAAACGCTTTGGAAACCTAATCTGCACAAAAATAGCTAACAAACGGAAACGAGTCCAAACCAATCAAATCACACAAAACGTGCTCAAATGAGCTCAAACCGGCACTGAAGGCTACGGGAATTGGGTTAAATACTCTATATAAAATAGACTCATCAGCTACATGTAAAACATTCACTTTAAGAGCAAAGTAAAACCATGCAACAATTCTACGAAAGTAAATAAAGATAGTTGGACTTGCATCATTCTCCCCCTCTTGGAAAAAAACTTGACCTCAAGTTTGATCATCAAAGTAATCCAAGATATCATCCATATTAAGCGCACAATAATATATACCACTAAGATGTGGCGTCGTTCATCACCATATTTTGCTTCACGAAATCTCAATGTTTCCGAACTCCATGTTACCATTAGATTCAGATTATCATTCCCAAAAGGAATATCATGAAGGACCTTTGAAAGAACAAGATCAACAACAACCCTAGGAACCAAAGTAAAAGTAGCATTAACTAAAGGCACAATTTCCTTTATATCAACGTTAGATTTCACCTTTTCATCATGAGAAACAGTGCATATCAAATCTTCATCCTTGGAACAAGATAAAGTTTCGATCTTTTCTTCATCCTCAACAATAGGAAGTGGCTGTTTTACTTCATGTCATTTCTCTTTTAGTTGTTGGACCAAATCTCTAAGCTTCGAACAACTCCATTCAATTCGTGCTAATCTTTCTTAAAGGGTTAGTGGACATCTAAGATCTTGTAATTCCTGTTTAGCCCTTTCAACTCTTTCACAAGCATTTTGCAGCATATCAAATCTTCATCCTTGGAACAAGATAAAGTTTCGATCTTTTCTTCATCCTCAACAACAGGAAGTGGCTGTTTTACTTCATGTCATTTCTCTTTTAGTTGTTGAACCAAATCTCTAAGCTTCGAACAACTCCATTTAATTCGTGCTAATCTTTCTTCAAGGGTTAGTGGACATCTAAGACCTTGTAATTCCTGTTTAGCCCTTTCAACTCTTTCACAAGCATGTTGCAACTCTTGTCTCCATCCAATTGAACTCATAGATTTCAAATTGACAAAAAACCGCCAGAATTTTGCATCGAAAGTAATGTCTCCAAACCGCCGATCAGGCGGTGGTGATCTGAAATTACGACAATGAAGGAAATACCCCCAGTCTACCGGGCAGGGTCGCCCGGTCGGGCGCGCAGACAGTTTTTGTCCTCTTCTCGCCTTGTTGGTCGGGCTAACAATCCTTGGGGAATGCTCAATTTTGTGACTCGCCCGATCGACAGGGCGAGAGTGATTTCTCGCCATTTTCCTCGCATGCTTCGTCCAAAACACTTGTGCATTCTCCCGGATCTTCAAAGGGCATATGCGACCATTGGACTTCCGTTCCGCAACTCAAATAAACGCTTTGGAAACCTAATCTGCACAAAAATAGCTAACAAACGGAAACGAGTCCAAACCTATCAAATCACACAAAACGTGCCCAAATGAGCTCAAACCGGCACTCAAGGCTACGGGAATTGGGTTAAATACTCTATATAAAATAGACTCATCAGCTACATGTAAAACATTCACTTTAAGAGCAAAGTAAAACCATGCAACAATTCAACGAAAGTAAATAAAGATAGTTGGACTTGCATCATTCTCCCCCCTCTTGGAAAAAAACTTGACCTCAAGTTTGATCATCAAAGTAATCCAAGATATCATCCATATTAAGCGCACAATAATATATACCACTAAGATGTGGCGTCGTTCATCACCATATTTTGCTTCACGAAATCTCAATGTTTTCGAACTCCATGTTACCATTAGATTCAGATTATCATTCCCAAAAGGAATATCATGAAGGACCTTTGAAAGAACAAGATCAACAATAACCCTAGGAACCAAAGTAAAAGTAGCATTAACTAAAGACACAATTTCCTTTATATCAACGTTAGATTTCACCTCTTCATCATGAGAAACAGTGCATATCAAATCTTCAACCTTGGAACAAGATAAAGTTTCGATCTTTTCTTCATCCTCAACAATAGGAAGTGGCTGTTTTACTTCATGTCATTTCTCTTTTAGTTGTTGAACCAAATCTCTAAGCTTCGAACAACTCCATTCAATTCGTGCTAATCTTTCTTAAAGGGTTAGTGGACATCTAAGATCTTGTAATTCCTGTTTAGCCCTTTCAACTCTTTCACAAGCATTTTGCAACTCTTGTCTCCATCCAATTGAACTCATAGATTTCAAATTGACAAAAAACTGCCAGAATTTTGCATCGAAAGTAATGTCTCCAAACCGCCGATCAGGCGGTGGTGATCTGAAATTACGACAATGAAGGAAATACCCCCAGTCTACCGGGCAGGGTCGCCCGGTCGGGCGCGCAGACAGTTTTTGTCCTCTTCTCGCCTGGTTGGTCGGGCTAACAATCCTTGGGGAATGCTCAATTTTGTGACTCGCCCGATCGACAGGGCGAGAGTGATTTCTCGCCATTTTCCTCGCATGCTTCGTCCAAAACACTTGTGCAATCTCCCGGATCTTCTATGGGCCATATGCGACCATTGGACTTCCGTTCCGCAACTCAAATAAACGCTTTGGAAACCTAATCTGCACAAAAATAGCTAACAAACGTAAACGAGCCCAAACATATCAAATCACACAAAACGTGCTCAACTGAGCTCAAACCGGCACTCAAGGCTAAGGGAATTGGGTTAAATACTCTATATAAAATAGACTCATCAGCTACATGTAAAACATTCACTTTAAGAGCAAAGTAAAACCATGCAACAATTCTACGAAAGTAAATAAAGATAGTTGGACTTGCATCATTCTCCCCCTCTTGGAAAAAAACTTGACCTCAAGTTTGATCATCAAAGTAATCCAAGATATCATCCATATTAAGCGCACAATAATATATACCACTAAGATGTGGCGTCGTTCATCACCATATTTTGCTTCACGAAATCTCAATGTTTTCGAACTCCATGTTACCATTAGATTCAGATTATCATTCCCAAAAGGAATATCATGAAGGACCTTTGAAAGAACAAGATCAACAATAACCCTAGGAACCAAAGTAAAAGTAGCATTAACTAAAGACACAATTTCCTTTATATCAACGTTAGATTTCACCTCTTCATCATGAGAAACAGTGCATATCAAATCTTCAACCTTGGAACAAGATAAAGTTTCGATCTTTTCTTCATCCTCAACAATAGGAAGTGGCTGTTTTACTTCATGTCATTTCTCTTTTAGTTGTTGAACCAAATCTCTAAGCTTCGAACAACTCCATTCAATTCGTGCTAATCTTTCTTAAAGGGTTAGTGGACATCTAAGATCTTGTAATTCCTGTTTAGCCCTTTCAACTATTTCACAAGCATGCTGCAACCCTTGTCTCCATCCAATTGAACTCATAGATTTCAAATTGACAAAAAACTGCCAGAATTTTGCATCGAAAGTAATGTCTCCAAACTGCCGATCAGGCGGTGGTGATCTGAAATTACGACAATGAAGGAAATACCCCCATTCTACCGGGCAGGGTCGCCCGGTCGGGCGCGCAGACAGTTTTTGTCCTCTTCTCACCTGGTTGGTCGGGCTAACAATCCTTGGGGAATGCTCAATTCTGTGACTCGCCCGATCGATAGGGCGAGAGTGATTTCTCGCCATTTTCCTCGCATGCTTCGTCCAAAACACTTGTGCAATCTCCCGGATCTTCTATGGGCCATATGCGACCATTGGACTTCCGTTCCGCAACTCAAATAAACGCTTTGGAAACCTAATCTGCACAAAAATAGCTAACAAACGGGAAGGAGTCTAAACCTATCAAATCACACAAAACGTGCCCAAATGAGCTCAAACCGGCACTCAAGGCTACGGGAATTGGGTTAAATACTCTATATAAAATAGACTCATCAGCTACATGTAAAACATTCACTTTAAGAGCAAAGTAAAACCATGCAACAATTCTACGAAAGTAAATAAAGATAGTTGGACTTGCACCATTCTCCCCCTCTTGGAAAAAAACTTACCCTCAAGTTTGATCATCAAAGTAATCCAAGATATCATCCATATTAAGCGCACAATAATATATACCACTAAGGTGTGGCGTCGTTCATCACCATATTTTGCTTCACGAAATCTCAATGTTTCCGAACTCCATGTTACCATTAGATTCAGATTATCATTCCCAAAAGGAATATCATGAAGGACCTTTGAAAGAACAAGATCAAGAACAACCCCAGGAACCAAAGTAAAAGTAGCATTAACTAAAGGCACAATTTCCTTTATATCAACGTTTGATTTCACCTCGTCATCATGAGAAACAGTGAATATCAAATCTTCATCCATGGAACAAGATAAAGTTTCGATCTTTTCTTCACCCTCAACAATAGGAAGTGGCTGTTTTACTTCATGTCATTTCTCTTTTAGTTGTTGAACCAAATCTCTAAGCTTCGAACAACTCCGTTCAATTCGTGCTAATCTTTCTTCAAGGGTTAGTGGACATCTAAGATCTTGTAATTCCTGTTTAGCCCTTTCAACTATTTCACAAGCATGCTGCAACCCTTGTCTCCATCCAATTGAACTCATAGATTTCAAATTGACAAAAAACTGCCAGAATTTTGCATCGAAAGTAATGTATCCAAACCGCCGATCAGGCGGTGGTGATCTGAAATTACGACAATGAAGGAAATACGCCCAATCTACCGGGCAGGGTCGCCCGGTTGGGCGCGCAGACAGTTTTTGTCCTCTTCTCGCCTGGTTGGTCGAGCTAACAATCCTTGGGGAATGCTCAATTTTGTGACTCGCCCGATCGACAGGGCGAGAGTGATTTCTCGCCATTTTCCTCGCATGCTTCGTCCAAAACACTTGTGCAATCTCCCGGATCTTCTATGGGCCATATGCGACCATTGGACTTCCGTTCCGCAACTCAAATAAACGCTTTGGAAACCTAATCTGCACAAAAATAGCTAACAAACGGAAACGAGTCCAAACATATCAAATCACACAAAACGTGCTCAAATGAGCTCAACCCGGCACTCAAGGCTAGGGGAATTGGGTTAAATACTCTATATAAAATAGACTCATCAGCTACATGTAAAACATTCACTTTAAGAGCAAAGTAAAACCATGCAACAATTCTACGAAAGTAAATAAAGATAGTTGGACTTGCATCATTCTCCCCCTCTTGGAAAAAAACTTGACCTCAAGTTTGATCATCAAAGTAATCCAAGATATCATCCATATTAAGCGCACAATAATATATACCACTAAGATGTGGGGTCGTTCATCACCATATTTTGCTTCACGAAATCTCAATGTTTCCGAACACCATGTTACCATTAGATTCAGATTATCATTCCCAAAAGGAATATCATGAAGGACCTTTGAAAGAACAAGATCAACAACAACCCTAGGAACCAAAGTAAAAGTAGCATTAACTCAAGGCACAATTTCCTTTATATCAACATTAAATTTCACCTCTTCTTCATGAGAAACAGTGCATATCAAATCTTCATCCTTGGAACAAGATAAAGTTTCGATCTTTTCTTCATCCTCAACAATAGGAAGTGGCTGTTTTACTTCATGTCATTTCTCTTTTAGTTGTTGAACCAAATCTCTAAGCTTCGAACAACTCCGTTCAATTCGTGCTAATCTTTCTTCAAGGGTTAGTGGACATCTAAGATCTTGTAATTCCTGTTTAGCCCTTTCAACTATTTCACAAGCATGCTGCAACTCTTGTCTCCATCCAATTGAACTCATAGATTTCAAATTGACAAAAAACTGCCAGAATTTTGCATCGAAAGTAATGTATCCAAACCGCCGATCAGGCGGTGGTGTTCTGAAATTATGACAATGAAGGAAATACGCCCAATCTACCGGGCAGGGTCGCCCGGTTGGGCGCGCAGACAGTTTTTGTCCTCTTCTCGCCTGGTTGGTCGGGCTAACAATCCATGGGGAATGCTCAATTTTGTGACTCGCCCAATCGACAGGGCGAGAGTGATTTCTCGCCATTTTCCTCGCATGCTTCGTCCAAAACACTTGTGCAATCTCCCGGATCTTCTATGGGCCATATGCGACCATTGGACTTCCGTTCCACAACTCAAATAAACGCTTTGGAAACCTAATCTGCACAAAAATAGCTAACAAACGGAAACGAGTCCAAACATATCAAATCACACAAAACGTGCTCAAATGAGCTCAACCCGGCACTCAAGCCTAGGGGAATTGGGTTAAATACTCTATATAAAATAGACTCATCAGCTACATGTAAAACATTCACTTTAAGAGCAAAGTAAAACCATGCAACAATTCTACGAAAGTAAATAAAGATAGTTGGACTTGCATCATTCTCCCCCTCTTGGAAAAAAACTTGACCTCAAGTTTGATCATCAAAGTAATCCAAGATATCATCCATATTAAGCGCACAATAATATATACCACTAAGATGTGGGGTCGTTCATCACCATATTTTGCTTCACGAAATCTCAATGTTTCCGAACACCATGTTACCATTAGATTCAGATTATCATTCCCAAAAGGAATATCATGAAGGACCTTTGAAAGAACAAGATCAACAACAACCCTAGGAACCAAAGTAAAAGTAGCATTAACTAAAGGCACAATTTCCTTTATATCAACATTAGATTTCACCTCTTCTTCATGAGAAACAGTGCATATCAAATCTTCATCCTTGGAACAAGATAAAGTTTCGATCTTTTCTTCATCCTCAACAATAGGAAGTGGCTGTTTTACTTCATGTCATTTCTCTTTTAGTTGTTGAACCAAATCTCTAAGCTTCGAACAACTCCGTTCAATTCGTGCTAATCTTTCTTCAAGGGTTAGTGGACATCTAAGATCTTGTAATTCCTGTTTAGCCCTTTCAACTCTTTCACAAGCATGTTGCAACTCTTGTCTCCATCCAATTGAACTCATAGATTTCAAATTGACAAAAAACTGCCAGAATTTTGCATCGAAAGTAATGTCTCCAAACCGCCGATCAGGCGGTGGTGATCTGAAATTACGACAATGAAGGAAATACGCCCAATCTACCGGGCAGGGTATCCCGGTTGGGCGCGCAGACAGTTTTTGTCCTCTTCTCGCCTGGTTGGTCGGGCTAACAATCCATGGGGAATGCTCAATTTTGTGACTCGCCCAATCGACAGGGCGAGAGTGATTTATCGCCATTTTCCTCGCATGCTTCGTCCAAAACACTTGTGCAATCTCCCGGATCTTCTATGGGCCATATGCGACCATTGGACTTCCGTTCCACAACTCAAATAAACGCTTTGGAAACCTAATCTGCACAAAAATAGCTAACAAACGGAAACGAGTCCCAACATATCAAATCACACAAAACGTGCTCAAATGAGCTCAACCCGGCACTCAAGGCTAGGGGAATTGGGTTAAATACTCTATATAAAATAGACTCATCAGCTACATGTAAAACATTCACTTTAAGAGCAAAGTAAAACCATGCAACAATTCTACGAAAGTAAATAAAGATAGTTGGACTTGCATCATTCTCCCCCTCTTGGAAAAAAACTTGACCTCAAGTTTGATCATCAAAGTAATCCAAGATATCATCCATATTAAGCGCACAATAATATATACCACTAAGATGTGGCGTCGTTCATCACCATATTTTGCTTCATGAAATCTCAATGTTTCCGAACTCCATGTTACCATTAGATTCAGATTATCATTCCCAAATGGAATATCATGAAGGACCTTTGAAAGAACAAGATCAACAACAACCCTAGGAACCAAAGTAAAAGTAGCATAAACTAAAGGCACAATTTCCTTTATATCAACGTTAGATTTCACCTCTTCTTCATGAGAAACAGTGCATATCAAATCTTCATCCTTGGAACAAGATAAAGTTTCGATCTTTTCTTCATCCTCAACAACAGGAAGTGGCTGTTTTACTTCATGTCATTTCTCTTTTAGTTGTTGAACCAAATCTCTAAGCTTCGAACAACTCCATTTAATTCGTGCTAATCTTTCTTCAAGGGTTAGTGGACATCTAAGACCTTGTAATTCCTGTTTAGCCCTTTCAACTCTTTCACAAGCATGTTGCAACTCTTGTCTCCATCCAATTGAACTCATAGATTTCAAATTGACAAAAAACTGCCAGAATTTTGCATCGAAAGTAATGTCTCCAAACCGCCGATCAGGCAGTGGTGATCTGAAATTACGACAATGAAGGAAATACCCCCAGTCTACCGGGCAGGGTCGGGCTAACAATCCTTGGGGAATGCTCAATTTTGTGACTCGCCCGATCGACAGGGCGAGAGTAATTTCTCGCCATTTTCCTCGCATGCTTCGTCCAAAACACTTGTGCCATCTCCCGGATCTTCTACGGGCATATGCGACCATTGGACTTCCGTTCCGCAACTCAAATAAACGCTTTGGAAACCTAATCTGCACAAAAATAGCTAACAAACGTAAACGAGTCCAAACATATCAAATCACACAAAACGTGCTCAACCGAGCTCAAACCGGCACTCAAGGCTAGGGGAATTGGGTTAAATACTCTATATAAAATAGACTCATCAGCTACATGTAAAACATTCACTTTAAGAGCAAAGTAAAACCATGCAACAATTCAACGAAAGTAAATAAAGATAGTTGGACTTGCATCATTCTCCCCCTCTTGGAAAAAAACTTGACCTCAAGTTTGATCATTAAAGTAATCCAAGATATCATCCATATTAAGCGCACAATAATATATACCACTAAGATGTGGCGTCGTTCATCACCATATTTTGCTTCATGAAATCTCAATGTTTCCGAACTCCATGTTACCATTAGATTCAGATTATCATTCCCAAAAGGAATATCATGAAGGACCTTTGAAAGAACAAGATCAACAACTACCCTAGGAACCAAAGTAAAAGTAGCATTACCTAAAGGCACAATTTCCTTTATATCAACGTTTGATTTCACCTCGTCATCATGAGAAACAGTGCATATCAAATCTTCATCCTTGGAACAAGATAAAGTTTCGATTTTTCTTCATCCTCAACAACAGGAAGTGGCTGTTTTACTGCATGTCATTTCTCTTTTAGTTGTTGAACCAAATCTCTAAGCTTCGAACAACTCCATTCAATTCGTGCTAATCTTTCTTCATGGGTTAGTGGACATCTAAGATCTTGTAATTCCTGTTTAGCCCTTTCAACTCTTTCACAAGCATGTTGCAACTCTTGTCTCCATCCAATTGAACTCATAGATTTCAAATTGACAAAAAACTGCCAGAATTTTGCATCGAAAGTAATGTCTCCAAACCGCCGATCAGGCGGTGGTGTTCTGAAATTACGACAATGAAGGAAATACGCCCAGTCTACCGGGCAGGGTCGCCTGGTCGGGCGCGCAGACAGTTTTTGTCCTCTTCTCGCCTGGTTGGTCGGGCTAACAAACCTTGGGGAATGCTCAATTTTGTGACTCGCCCGATCGACAGGGCGAGAGTAATTTCTCGCCATTTTCCTCGCATGCTTCGTCCAAAACACTTGTGCAATCTCCCGGATCTTCTACGGGCATATGCGACCATTGGACTTCCGTTCCGCAACTCAAATAAACGCTTTGGAAACCTAATCTGCACAAAAATAGCTAACAAACGTAAACGAGTCCAAACATATCAAATCACACAAAACGTGCTCAACCAAGCTCAACCCGGCACTCAAGGCTAGGGGAATTGGGTTAAATACTCTATATAAAATAGACTCATCAGCTACATGTAAAACATTCACTTTAAGAGCAAAGTAAAACCATGCAACAATTCAACGAAAGTAAATAAAGATAGTTGGACTTGCATCATTCTCCCCCCTCTTGGAAAAAAACTTGACCTCAAGTTTGATCATCAAAGTAATCCAAGATATCATCCATATTAAGCGCACAATAATATATACCACTAAGATGTTGAGTCGTTCATCACCATATTTTGCTTCACGAAATCTCAATGTTTCCGAACTCCATGTTACCATTAGATTCAGATTATCATTCCCAAAAGGAATATCATGAAGGACCTTTGAAAGAACAAGATCAACAACAACCCTAGGAACCAAAGTAAAAGTAGCATTAACTAAAGGCACAATTTCCTTTATATCAACGTTTGATTTCACCTCGTCATCATGAGAAACAGTGCATATCAAATCTTCATCCTTGGAACAAGATAAAGTTTCGATCTTTTCTTCATCCTCAACAATAGGAAGTGGCTGTTTTACTTCATGTCATTTCTCTTTTAGTTGTTGAACCAAATCTCTAAGCTTCGAACAACTCCATTCAATTCGTGCTAGTCTTTCTTCAAGGGTTAGTGGACATCTAAGATCTTGTAATTCCTGTTTAGCCCTTTCAACTCTTTCACAAGCATGTTGCAACTCTTGTCTCCATCCAATTGAACTCATAGATTTCAAATTGACAAAAAACTGCCAGAATTTTGCATCGAAAGTAATGTCTCCAAACCGCCGATCAGGCGGTGGTGATCTGAAATTACGACAATGAAGGAAATACTCCCAGTCTACCGGGCAGGGTCGCCCGGTCGGGCGCGCAGACAGTTTTTGTCCTCTTCTCGCCTGGTTGGTCGGGCTAACAATCCTTAGGGAATGCTCAATTTTGTGACTCGCCCGATCGACAGGGCGAGAGTGATTTCTCGCCATTTTCCTCGCATGCTTCGTCCAAAACACTTGTGCAATCTCCCGGATCTTCTATGGGCATATGTGACCATTGGACTTCCGTTCTGCAACTCAAATAAACGCTTTGGAAACCTAATCTGCACAAAAATAGCTAACAAACGTAAACGAGTCCAAACATATCAAATCACACAAAACGTGCTCAACTGAGCTCAAACGGGCACTCAAGGCTAGGGGAATTGGGTTAAATACTCTATATAAAATAGACTCATCAGCTACATGTAAAACATTCACTTTAAGAGCAAAGTAAAACCATGCAACAATTCAACGAAAGTAAATAAAGATAGTTGGACTTGCATCATTCTCCCCCCTCTTGGAAAAAAACTTGACCTCAAGTTTGATCATCAAAGTAATCCAAGATATCATCCATATTAAGCGCATAATAATATATACCACTAAGATGTGGGGTCGTTCATCACCATATTTTGCTTCACGAAATCTCAATGTTTCCGAACTCCATGTTACCATTAGATTCAGATTATCATTCCCAAAAGGAATATCATGAAGGACCTTTGAAAGAACAAGATCAACAACAACCCTAGGAACCAAAGTAAAAGTAGCATTAACTAAAGGCACAATTTCCTTTATATCAACGTAAGATTTCACCTCTTCGTCATGAGAAACAGTGCATATCAAATCTTCATCCTTGGAACAAGATAAAGTTTCGATCTTTTCTTCATCCTCAACAATAGGAAGTGGCTGTTTTACTTCATGTCATTTCTCTTTTAGTTGTTAAACCAAATCTCTAAGCTTCGAACAACTCCATTCAATTCGTGCTAATCTTTCTTCAAGGGTTAGTGGACATCTAAGATCTTGTAATTCCTGTTTAGCCCTTTCAACTCTTTCACAAGCATGTTGCAACTCTTGTCTCCATCCAATTGAACTCAGAGATTTCAAATCGACAAAAAACTGCCAGAATTTTGCATCGAAAGTAATGTCTCCAAACCGCCGATCAGGCGGTGGTGATCTGAAATTACGACAATGGAGGAAATACTCCCAGTCTACCGGGCAGGGTCGCCCGGTCGGGCGCGCAGACAGTTTTTGTCCTCTTCTCGCCTGGTTGGTCGGGCTAACAATCCTTAGGGAATGCTCAATTTTGTGACTCGCCCGATCGACAGGGCGAGAGTGATTTCTCGCCATTTTCCTCGCATGCTTCGTCCAAAACACTTGTGCAATCTCCCGGATCTTCTATGGGCATATGTGACCATTGGACTTCCGTTCTGCAACTCAAATAAACGCTTTGGAAACCTAATCTGCACAAAAATAGCTAACAAACGTAAACGAGTCCAAACATATCAAATCACACAAAACGTGCTCAACTGAGCTCAAACGGGCACTCAAGGCTAGGGGAATTGGGTTAAATACTCTATATAAAATAGACTCATAAGCTACATGTAAAACATTCACTTCAAGAGCAAAGTAAAACCATGCAACAATTCAACGAAAGTAAATAAAAAAAGTTGGACTTGCATCATTCTCCCCCTCTTGGAAAAAAACTTGACCTCAAGTTTGATCATCAAAGTAATCCAAGATATCATCCATATTAAGCGCATAATAATATATACCACTAAGATGTGGCGTCGTTCATCACCATATTTTGCTTCACGAAATCTCAATGTTTTCGAACTCCATGTTACCATTAGATTCAGATTATCATTCCCAAAAGGAATATCATGAAGGACCTTTGAAAGAACAAGATCAACAACAACCCTAGGAACCAAAGTAAAAGTAGCATTAACTAAAGGCACAATTTCCTTTATATCAACGTAAGATTTCACCTCTTCGTCATGAGAAACAGTGCATATCAAATCTTCATCCTTGGAACAAGATAAAGTTTCGATCTTTTCTTCACCCTCAACAATAGGAAGTGGCTGTTTTACTTCATGTCATTTCTCTTTTAGTTGTTGAATCAAATCT